>JAHFWI010000151.1:0-135128 GCA_028554975.1 Himalopsyche kuldschensis
TTTTCTATCAGACTCTCTTTCTTTGTCAGATCCAGTTTCTGGTACTTTCGCAAATTCTTCACCATAACCTTCAGCACCAGTTACCAATGCGGCTACTGCGGCTAATCTGGATCTCATATTATCTGCTCTTTTTTGAGATAAAGCTTTGTTGCCAGCATCATCACCTTTTTTGTCTGTGTAAGCTCCTATTTTAATTTTTGCTGTAGGATAAGCTTTTAAAATAGCGGTAATATTAGTTATTTGCACTTCAGATTCTTTTGTAATTACAGATGAAGATCCAAATTCATAATTGATGTTATCGAAGCTAAACCATTTGCTTTTGAAGGACTCTTCAGTTCCGTTTTTGTACTCATCAGAGGCTAAAAAGGTTATTAATTGCTCCTCTATACCGCCTTTAAATGCTTTTAATTTAGTACCATCATGTAGTGTAACCTCTGTAGATTCTTTAGTTGTTGCTACAGCTGTAGTTTCTGTGCCATTTGGCTCAATCGCTACCGTAGAACCATTTATAGTCGTATCACCTGTTGTCCCTGTAGTGTTTTCTACTACCATAGCATCAGTTGTTGCTTCTGATGTTTTTTTATTGTTAAACCAGAACCATGCCAATAAACCTAAACCAGCAATTAATAATAATGGTAATAATTTTTTTATTAATGATGATCCTTCTTCTACTACTGCACCTGCTGTGTTGCCTACTGCTGAGGCAGTACTTCTAACTACATTAGCTGTCCCTTTAGCTACGCTACCAATAACATCTCCAGCTACGTTACCAACGCCTGTTGCCACATTACCCACTGCAGAAGCTGTACCTTTAAAAGCATCACTAATACCACCTACAATACCTCCTAATCCTAATAAAGATGCTAATCCTGCTGGTGCGGCATCTAATATTGAGCTTTTTTGAGAACCCAATAAACTAGTTAAACCTGAAGCTGTTGTATTGGTTTTCGCAAAGTGACTTAACAACAATGGTGCAACCATTCCTAATAAAGAAGAAGCTGATGAGCTTTTGATACCAGCTAAATTAGAAATCATATCTACAGTACCATTTTGGTTACCACCAAACAATGTACCTAACAATTTTGAACCTAAATCAAGGGCTGTGTTACCTTGACCTCCTGACAACAAAGCAGGGATATTAGACAATACGCTACTAGCATTCAATCCGCTGTTACCAGCCAATCCCATTACGGCATCCATCGCTGATGAGTCTGTAGATTTATGTACCAATGCGTTTAATATTGTTGGAAACGCAGCACCTATTGCTTTTGTTATTCCACCTTCGGATTCACCTAAAGCACTACTTGCTTGAGAAATAATTGCTGGGGTAATGTAACCCTGTAATGATTCTAATAAATTTGCTGACATTAGTTATAAGTTTTAAAATTAAGATGTAAACTTAGGTTAATATAGTTTATGTTTTATAAATTTTAACTATTTTTTAAAAAAATAAAAAGTAAACAACTGAATTTAAGATGCAAATAACAAATAAAAAAAATATGACATCTATTTTTATCTGACATTAATCATAAAATATTAATTCCTAATTTCTTTTAATTCGTCACTGGCAAAGGCTTTTTGCAAAATAACTTCTATAAATAAATCTTGCCGAACCTCTGCTGGATTTAATTTTTCTTCTAAATCTACTCCTGCAAAACCTGCTTTTGCTTTCCACCAAAAAGCACTCCATCCACCACGCAGTTCACTAATTATATCAGCCACCGTTTTTCCTGTATCTCTGTGCATTAATTTTACAAAAATAATACCTTCTGTATGGGTTAAATTTTTTAATTTTTCCTCATATTCTTTTGCTAATTCCTCTTGTTTTGTTTTTATATAATTTTTACGCTCTCTATCATTAGTAAATTGTTTTTCGACCATATTTACTTGTTTATATTCCTCCACAGCCTTTGTTAAATAAGGATAAACTGTAAATATTTTTTTCTTTAACCAAGAATAATATTTAGCTTCTAAGGGGTTATTAAATTCAGATAAACCATATTTTTTTACAGTATCTAAAATTATTTCTTCGCCTATGTTTCCTGCATTTAAATCTTCTTTAAAATCTTGACTATAGTTGCTTTCATTTTCAGATTCATTATTTTTATCATTTTGGGCAAATACTGCCACATTGACTAATAAAGTGGTCATGATGATTAATGGGTTCAATAGATTTTTCATAGGTTCATTGCCTTCTATTTCTTGATTGTTGCCTGTCTTATTTTACGCACCAGGGGGTGTGTAAATACTGAATATTGGTCAAGATATTATTTGGCACAAAATGACCGATTCCTGTTGTAATTGTATTTTTCAAAATAGTATATTATTTTTAAGTCTAATATATGGTATTACTAAATTTACTTATTAAAAGTATAAAAAAATAACTTATTTTAATTTTGTTAAAAGATACGTTTGATGATATTTAACTAAATTGTCTATTGGTTTTTTTACGATAACGCCTACATTTAAATGTAATTCTGAGGCAACAGCACGTAATGTGTTTTCGTTATAATGTGCTACAGATCCAATGAAACTAATCTCCGCAAACCTTGATTCCTTGAATGGTAATACTTGGTTTATAAAAAATTCTTTCATACAACTATATATTATTTGCTGTATATATGGCTCATTTTTATGCTCTTCTATAAAAGGACTAAAACTGGCTAGATAGGCATTTGCTAGTTTTTTTTGATAAATATTTTTGCATAACTCATCTGCTGTTAGTTGGTATTTTTTGTGAAAAGCATTGATTAGATGTTTCGGCATCTTATTCAGAAAATAAGATTGAAAGACCCTTTTACCTAGACTGTTACCACTGCCTTCATCTCCTAAAATAAAACCTAGGGAAGGGGTAGCCTCCGAAAGGGTTTCTCCGTCAAAATAGCAGGCGTTAGAGCCTGTGCCTAATATGCATACAATGGTTGGTTTGCCCTCATAAGCGGCATAAAGCCGCCGCTAATAAATCATGTTGGATATCAACTATGGCTTTGGGATAGAATGTTAATAAGGCTTTTTCTAACACCAAATTCATTTCTAAGCTAGAACAACCAGCACCATAGAAATAAACATAAGTGATTTTATTGGCTATGGTTTTTAAATCTTGATTTTTTTCTAATTCTACCACAATTTCCTCTGTTGAAATAAAGTATGGATTGAGACCTATGGTCTCTGTCCGTAATATTTCTTTTTCAAAGCCTTTTTTAGGGTTATTTTCTATGATTACCCAATCACTTTTGGTGGAACCACTATCTATAATTGCTATCATTTTTATGTAATATTATTTTATAAAAAAAAACTAATGTTTATTTTCGTTGAATGGTTATTCTTTCAATTGTTGAATTTATGAACAATATCATCTTCGTTAAGAAATCGATTTTTTGCAGTTTTCGAACCTATTAGTTGCTCTTTATTGATTGTTTAGCGTTTTATTTATTTCAATTAATATGTTTTGTAAAACATTTACAAAAACACTGTTTCCAAATTGTTTGCATGATTGAGAATCAATTTTATTTAAAATAAAACCATCAGGGAAGCCTTGTATTCTTGCAAATTCTCTTAGCGATAGATTTCTTATTTGTCCATATTTTGTCATTAGTGTCTATCATTTGACAGTATTACTTTTTATCAAAAAAAATTAATTACAAACTTACTTAACAAAATAAAAAAACTGTCAAGAAAAAATATTTTACCTGGCAGTTTTCTTGTATGTGATTATTTCACTTATGTTTAGTGATCATTCTCTCCAGTATGAACATGCCCATGCTCTATTTCAGCTTCGGTAGCCGGTCTTATTTCTAAAATTTTACCTGTGAAATGTAAATTTTGCCCAGAAAGTGGATGATTAACATCTACGGTAATCATTTCTTCACCAACATTTTTTACCTCAGCAGGCACCACATTCCCCTCATTGTCTTCTAATGGTATTATGTTACCTACAGCAATTTCAGGTACTAGTACGCCTTCTTGCATAAACATATCTTTAGGTAATTCTATTATACCATTTTCCATACGTGGGTAGTAAGCATTTTCTGATTTTATACCAAATGAGAAGTCGTCACCTACAGTTAATTTAGAAACATTGGCTTCAAACTCAGGAATCATAGCTCCTAATTCTGAAATAAAACTTAATGGTTGTTGGTTTTCTGTAGATTCTATTAATTCACCATTAGCAGTTTCTTTGAATAGTTTGTAGTCTAGGGTAATTATTTTACTCATGTTCTGATTTTTGTTATATTGATTGTTTTAATGCAAAGTTATTTTTTTTATTATAATTATAAGCTATGATTTATTAGCATATTTCTAGGTTATAAATCAATAGTGCAGGCTACGCCCATTTTACTTTCTCTATAAGAGGGAAAAAAAGTTACACTTTTTTTTGTGAATAATTTACGCTTAAGCCAAGGGTAAATAAGGTACGATATTTCTGTGGATGCTATACCCAAACCAGCCCCTACCAATACATCACTGAGCCAATGTTTATTATTCGTCATGCGTAAGACACCAACACTGGTGGCTATACCGTAGCCCAATATAGGTATTAATATACCATTTTCACCGTATTCTTTGGCTAGGATGGTTGCACCTATAAAAGCCTCTGCGGTATGCCCTGATGGAGAGGCCTGCTCTGTGCCATCTGGACGGTGTGAATCGGTTATTTTTTTCAATCCATAGACAGTACTTATGCCTATTAGATGAGTCATTGCCATGATGGCTATTTGGTCTTTAATCTGGTTACGGCTCTCTATATTAGTAATATTTAGACCTAAAGATAATGCTGCAGGGGCAAATTGTAAATAATTGTCTGCCGTTGTTTTAAAATCAACAAAATTATGCTTGTAAATTTCTTTTTGATTTTCTTTAATGTTACTATCCAAGGCTATTAATCCTAAAGAAATTAAGGCTGTTGGTATAATTATTTTATTCAGAGTAGGAGTACTCACTGTTGTATTCACAGCTATACTATCCGTATTTTTTTGTGCAAAAATTAGTTGCGTACTTATTAAAAATAATAATATTAATGATTTAATTCTCATCTAGTTTATTGTTTTTTTACGATGATTTTTATTGAATGTTATTTTAGCGGAGACATAACCCAAAGCAATTGCTAACGGGTAATCACTAGCCCAATGCACGCCATTATTTACCATTGCCAAACCAGACAGAGCCATTAATCCTCCCCCTACATATTTTATCCATTTTTTTTCAGGATAGTTTAGGCATAACGTTGTGATGGTTGCAGACAGTGTCGCCATATGTCCTGACGGCATAGCATCATAGTATTCTGTATTTTTTTGATACGCTACGGGCGACGGGAATGGATGCCAATCTCCGCCTGGACTAGTTGCTTTTAATGGACTTTGTCTGCCAAATATATGTTTTAATATCTGTGTACCAATACCCATAGTGAGGTAAACCTCTCCCAAATCTCTAGCGGTGTACACGCGACTTTTATCCTTAAATATTTCACCATAAAGGTATAGCCCTCCTGCTAGATACATAGAGGTACTACCCTGTCCTAGTTGATAAAAAGCTGAATTCAAATTTTGTGCAAAAGGGAATAATCTGACTTTACCTAAACTAATTGGTGTTTTGTACTCTTCATGACGTTCAAAATTATTATCTCTTGATAGGCTATTAATGTTTTTGTATATTAAATCATCTAATGGTAATAGTATTGCTGTGGTTGCCAACATTATCCCCAATCCCTTCAGGTTATTTTTTTGAAATGGTGACTTAGCTATTTGCCATAAATTATCTGGCACATTGGTTATTATAGACCATACTTTTTGTGGTTTTTCTACCAAAGTATCATTTTGTATTATTGCATTTGTTTGCAACTGGACTATTTTAATAGAATCTACAGCTTCGGGAGTATTACTTTCCTGTGCATTTATAATATTTCCGATGAAAATTAAAATCAACAAAATTGAAAAAACATTACTTTTCATTAGGGTAATCTGTCTTTAAATTATCTTACAAAAGTAATTTATTTCCAATATAATATAAAATTAAAAAATGCTGAAAATAAATTAATTTTTTCAGCATTTTTTATCAATTTTCCTATTTTTTTGAATAAAAGAACTATAGTTTGTAATGAGCTCCTAGTACAAAATAGCCATTAAAGTCTTTAGTTGATCCATTTTCTGTTTTAAACATTTTTTCTCCAGCAGACTCTAATCTTATTTCTGGTACGATTGTTAAGTTTCCAGCTTTGTAGTTTAATGAAATAGTATTGGCTAAAACGCTTTTTGCTATACCACCTATTACATAATCTTTGTTATTCAAATACTCTATTCTGTATGCAATGCCTAAATCTGTTTGTATATCATAGTTTAGATATCCTACCAATGAGTACCAACTGTTTTCACCCTTTAATACATCGTCTGTAACTATCTTTGTAGTAGCATTCAATACGCCACTCAGTTTTTCTGATAATTGCTGCATTACTACCAAGTCAAACTGTTTTATATTCTGAGTATTTGTAGTAAATGTAACGCCGTTGTTACTACCAAACTGACTGTTCAAATAGACTTTTGTTTTGGTATCCGCATAGCCAATTTGTGATATTACATATTTGTTATCTGGTACAGTGGCATCTATTGCAGATTTAAAATCCGTTGGGTTAGCAACGCCTAGCATAAAATTAAACTTACCTGTAGTGTACTCTCCTTTCAAACCTGTGTGAAAGAATGACCCGTTAGTAAAGGCATATGACATGCTGTAGTTTTTGTTGTCGGGAGCGTTTACTAACTCATAACCAACGTGTGTAGCCCAGCTACCCATGGTTAATTTTAATTTATCATTTACATCATAACTTAAGAATAATTGTTTGATGAAAAAATTAGAATTTGTTTTGTCATTGTATGAGAAATCTTTGACCCTATTTCCAAAACCTACATCGGCAAAGGCACTTCCTTTACCCATTTGGTGTTTTATAGTCGCAGAAACCATACCTAACTCAAATGAGTTGGTGTTGTTATTCATATTGGTAAAGCTGGTTTTATCGTTGGATCCCACACGGTTAAAATCATATTTATAAAACACATCAGCTGATCCATTAATGGTTGTTGTTCCTTTTTGAGCGTAAACAGTTGTTAGCCCTAAAAAAGCGAAAGCTCCTGCAAATAATTTGTTTTTCATAATTTTTTTAGTTTTTTAATTATAATTGCAAATGTAAATCAAAAAAGAATTATATGTTTGTAAAAAAACAACTTTAAGTTAATTTGGTTTTTTTATTAAACAAAAAACAGCAAAATGGTTTATATTTTAATTTTATTCGTAAAAATTAACCTTTCCCGTTTCTAAATCATACAACCCTCCTACAATTTTCACTTTGCCTTCTTTTTCCATTTCAGTTATGTGAGGGCTTTCGTTTTTTATTCGCTCTATTGTTAGGTGTACGTTTAGCTCTGTGACTTTGTTTACAAAAGATAAATTATCTCCGTTTCTATTTTCTATTGTTGTTTTTTCTTTTTGCATAGCTGGTTTTATTTTACTCAGTAGCGTGGTAAGGTTACCCATCTCTACATGGTTACAAGCGCCTTTTATGGTACCACAGTCTGTATGTCCTAGGACAACAATCAATTTTACGCCTACCTTATGTACAGCGAACTCCATACTGCCTAGAATGTCTTCATTCATAATGTTTCCTGCAATACGTATGCTGAATATATCACCTAGACCTTGATCAAATACATGCTCTGCCGTGGTTCTACTATCAATGCAGCTCAGAATAACGGCTATTGGGTTTTGTCCAGTAGACGTTGCTCCTACTTGATGTTTTAGGTATTTTTCTGTAGACTTACCATTTACAAATCTTTCATTACCCGCTTTTAATGCGGTTAAAACCTCTTCTGGCTTTAATTTTAATTGCATCTCTTTATCTAGAACATTTAAAAATTGAATATGGTCATCTAAATCATATTTATCTTTTAATCCTATCACGTTCAGCTTTATACCTCTTTCTACGGCTACCGTGTTTTTAAAATCATTGATTATTTCTAGAATATCATTGTCGATAAAATCACTGTATGTAGCATCTATGATAGCTTTTGAACCATTAGGCACGACCCAAAGGGTTTCTTTAACGCTTGCTTTGTTTAAGAACATGTACTGACTAGGTAACTCCATACGTAGGGTTTCGTCTTTATGTAAGATCTCTCTGTCTAGTGTGAATGGGTTTTTATAATTACTTTTTAATAAGAAGAAAATACTTACACCCAAACCGATTACAATACCAATCAATAAATCGGTGAATACAATGGCTACAATAGTTGCAATAAATGGGATAAACTGACTTAAACCTTTAGCATACATGTCTTTAAATAAAGATACTTTGGCTAATTTATATCCTGTAAATAATAATATGACCGCTAGTGATGCCAGTGGTATAAGGTTAAGTATAGGGCTAATGAGTAAGATACTTACCAATAAAAATACACCGTGTAGTATGGTAGATAACTTAGTCTCAGCACCAGAGTTAATGTTCACAGAGCTTCTAACAATAACAGATGTGATAGGTATTCCTCCCAATAGCCCCGACAAAACGTTACCTATACCCTGTGCTACCAATTCTCTATTGGGCGATGCTGTTCTCTTATGTGGGTCTATGTTCTCCACTGCTTCTAGATTTAGAAGAGTTTCTAATGAGGCAATAATTGCGATGGTAAAAGCCACTACCCACACATGATAGTTGCCAATGCTGGTAAATGAGGGTAATGTAATGAAGCTGTCTACACTTTTTATAGGTGGAATATTAACCAAATGACTTGAGCCTATTTGTAATTGTAAAAAAATATTTTGAAACAATTCATTCATTAATACACCAAAAACAACCACAAAAAGTGACGCTGGGAAGAATTTCATTTTCTTTAGAAAAGATACCTTGTCCCAATAAATAAGGATTAATAATGATATGCTAGAAATAATTACTGCCCCCCAAGAGAAGTAAGAAAAAATAGAAAGCAACTCTGAGAAAGTGTTTTCTCCATCTTTTTGAAAAAATGTAAAATCATCTTGGCTATCCTTATCAAAACCAACTGCGTGCGGTATTTGTTTTAATATTAATATAATACCGATAGCCGCCAGCAACCCTTTGATAACATTTGACGGAATATAATTAGCCACAAACCCCATTTTAGCAACACCGCTAATTAACTGTAAAACACCCGCAATGACAACCGCCATTAAAAACACTTGAAAATTACCTAACTCAGTAATTGAGGCTAGCACAACTGCGGTAAAACCCGCTGCGGGACCACTAACTGAAGTATGAGACTGGCTTATCATCCCCACAACTATGCCACCAATAACACCTGCAATAACCCCAGAAAGCATAGGTGCCCCACTAGCTAACGCAACACCCAAACACAACGGCAATGCCACTAAAAACACCACAATACTTGATGGTAAATCTGATTTAATTTTCGAAAACATAGCTTACTTTTTTATAGTCAGACTGCGAATGTAGTAATATTATTTTTATTAATAGCATTACTATTAATAAAAATAGTTATTTTAACTTAAATTAGCCGTTTTAATCATTATAATATAAAAATGAAATTACAAATTAAGATAAAAATGAACGAAGGACTATACCTTCGTGACCCTGAACAGACAGACCTTGGTAGAAATATTATCAAAAACAGCATAGAACTAATCGTAAATTTTGGCATAGAAGCCTTCACATTCAAAAAACTAGCCGAAACCATTAACTCTACCGAGGCAGGCATTTATAGATACTTTGAAAACAAACACCTATTACTGACCTACCTAGTCGCATGGTATTGGGGCTGGATGGAATATCAAATAGATTATCAAACTAATAATATCAAAGACCCTAAAGAGAAACTAACTAAGATAATAGAGCTACTAACTATTGTAGAGGATGATCAGAATACTAGTCATGTAGACGAAGCATTACTACACAAAATTGTAATTTCAGAAGGGGCTAAAGTTTACCTAACCAAAAACGTTACTGAAGACAATCAACATCTTTTTTTTAGACCATACAAAGAGCTCTGTTCCAATATAGCTAATGTCATTTTGACATACAATCCCGCCTACAAATACCCTAAATCATTAGCCTCTACAATTATAGAAGTAGCACACTTTCAGACTTTTTTTATGAGAAACCTAACCTCCCTTACAGATTTTCAAAAGAATGATGATGAGCACAGGATTGTATCGTTTATCAATAACTTAGTTTTTTCAACTATAAAAAGGTAGTTATTTTTTTCTAAAAAAAACATACAGTACAATTATTTTAGTTTTATTCGAAAAAACAAACATGGTTTTGTAATTTTGTATCGATGAAAAAAACATTAGAAAAATTATACCAACACCAAACCCTTTCTGAACAGGAAGCATACTTGATTTTACAACAAATTTCCGAAGGGCAATTTTCTGACGTAGAATTAGCTTCTTTTCTCACCATATTCAACCTAAGATCTATCACATTAGATGAGATGAAGGGGTTTAGAGCCGTTTTGCTAGACCTTTGTCTACCCTTAAGCTTTTCAGGATTTGACACCATAGACATTGTCGGTACAGGTGGTGATGGTAAGGACACCTTTAACATCTCCACATTGGCATGCTTTGTAGTTGCAGGTACAGGTAATAAGGTGGTGAAGCATGGCAACTATAGCTCGTCATCTGTCAGTGGAGCATCACACATGCTGGATCATTTTGGCTATCAATTCACCAATGAACAGGATAAACTAAGTCGTTATTTAGACCAAACAAATATCTGTTTTTTGCACGCACCATTGTTTCACCCCGCTATGAAGTTTGTAGCACCTGTAAGAAAAGCCTTGCGGGTAAAAACTTTTTTTAACCTAATGGGTCCTTTAGTAAACCCTTCTAGACCATCCCATCAGGTGTTTGGGACTTATAATGCGACCATTGCTAGGCTGTACAATTATATTTTACAAGATGATGATAGACAATATACTATTGTGAATAGCCTAGATGGTTACGATGAAGTATCACTAACCGCTCCTACAAAAATATACAATAAAAATGGTGAAAACATATTACAGCCTAGTCATTTTGGCTTTAAAAAAATAGAACAAAGCCAGATAAACGGCGACGAAACAGTGGAGGATAACGCAAAGATATTTATACAAATATTAGAAGGCAAAGGTACTTCTGCACAAAACAATGTGGTGCTAGCAAACGCTTCCGTAGCACTACAAACATTTAACCCTGACAAAAAACTAACAGATTGCGTAGCAGAAGCACAACAAAGCTTACTAAGCGGAAAAGCCTACAGGCAATTTAAAACCCTAATGACTATAAGTCAATAAATTATGACTATTTTAGACCAAATCATACAACAAAAAAGAATAACAGTCGCCGAAAGAAAAATAGCAAGACCCATAGATGTTTTGATACTAGAAAAAACATTCGCAAAAGAATGCTTATCCGCCGTTGATTTTATTAGAAACGAATACAAAACAGGTATCATTGCCGAATTTAAACGCAAATCACCGTCAAAAGGAATTATCAATGACATGGTTTCTGTAGAAGACGTTGTTTTGGGCTATCAAAAAGCTGGTGCATCTGCGGTTTCTGTATTGACCGACGAGTATTTTTTTGGTGGAAGTACCGCAGATTTAATAAAAGCCAATCAGATTTTAAAACTACCTATCCTAAGAAAAGATTTTATCATAGACCCTTATCAGGTATACGAAACCAAAGCCATGGGAGCAGATTTAATCTTATTAATAGCCGAAGTATTGACAAAAAAAGAGATTACCACCCTCAGTACATTGGCACAGGAAATAGGTTTGGAAGTTTTGTTAGAATTACATTCTGACGATCAGTTAGATAAAATAATGCCAACCATAGATGTTGTAGGTGTAAATAACCGTGACCTAAAAACATTTACCCTAGACCTAGCCAGATCTATTGAATTGATGAATAAAATCCCCGATGGATATCTAAAAATAACTGAAAGCGGAATATCATCTACTGAAGACTTAATCAAACTGCGTGAGGCTGGTTTTGAAGGCTTTTTAATAGGTGAGAATTTTATGAAAGAAGCCAATCCAGCACAGGCTATTGCTGACTTTGTAGCTAAAATTTAATATTTTACACAAAAAAATATGAAAAAAAAACTTACAATACTGTTTGTTTTACTACTCTCTACTAATAGTTTCTCACAATGCTGGAGACAAGTTGCTGGCGGATTTTACCATACCTTAGCCGTCAAAAAAGAAGGAAATTTATGGGCTTGGGGTTATAATAACTCTGGACAGCTAGGCGATGGAACTATTGTAAGTAAAAACAATCCTACAAAAATAACTAACGCTACAGACTGGAAAATTGCTGTAGCTGGTGCAGACCATAGTATGGCATTGAAAACAGACGGTACGCTATGGGCTTGGGGGTATAACTATTATGGTGAACTAGGCGATGGAACTAATGCAGACAAACGAACGCCCACAAAAATAACTAATGCCACAGACTGGACGCTCATTGATGTTGGCACAACGCACTCTACGGGGTTAAAAACAGATGGTACACTATGGGCTTGGGGAGATAATACTTTTGGTCAACTAGGTGACGGTACTTTGGTAAACAAAAATATTCCTATAAAAATAGGTATAGCTAATTGGTCCACCATCTCAGCAGGATCAAACCATACGCTTGGTATAAAAACAGATGGCACACTATGGGCTTGGGGGCAGAATAATTATGGACAACTGGGAGATGGTACAACTGTAGATAAAAAAGTTGCTACACAAATAGGACTAGATAACAATTGGTTAGCTATAGCTACAGGCTACAGACATACTTTGGGTATAAAAACAGATGGCACACTGTGGGCTTGGGGAGGTAATCAAAAAGGACAGTTGGGTGATGGAACAAGTATAGCAAAAATAACGCCTATCCAAATAGGTACAGTCAATGACTGGCGAAGTGTTTCTGTAGATTATGAACACTCTGTGACCACAAGAACAGATGGTACACTATGGGACTGGGGGGATAATTATTATGGACAATTAGGCGATGGTACTACAACAAATAAAAATATTCCGACAAAAACAACCACAACAGCCGACTGGCATATTGCAGGCACTGGTGGTCTGAATAGCGTTGCGTTAAAAAATAACGGAGAGCTATGGACATACGGATCTAATAATTTTGGGCAACTGGGAGATGGTACAACTATTAATAGAAATACCCCAATATTAGTAAACTGTAACTGCAATACCCGACAAGCCTCTGCCTCCAATCAAGTATTTTGTAATACTGCTACGGTGGCAAATTTGGTTGCCACAGGCAGTAACATACAATGGTATAATGTTGCTACAGGCGGTACGCCATTACCAACCACCACAATATTAAATACAGCAACCTATTACGCCACACAAGCTATAAATGGCTTTGAAAGCAATAACCGAAAAGCGGTAGTCATAACCATAAATACTACACCAGTAATAAACCCTACAGCAAATACACAAACAGTCTGTAGCGATGCTACAGTTGCAAATTTAGTAGCTACTGGCAACAACATACAATGGTATGATACATCTATAGGCGGCACAGCATTAGCTAGTACAAAAGCAATATATTCAGGTGTTTATTACGCATCACAAACGGTAAATGGTCGCGAAAGCAAACTTAGAACGCCAGTAACTGTAACAACAACAGTTTGCATCATTCCTATCTCTACAGTTATACCCCCCACAACCTTAAATATTCCAAACATAATAACCCCCAACGCAGATGGAATCAATGATGTATGGCGAATACCAGATTTAGAAAACTATACAACCGCAATAGTTCAAGTAATAAACCGTTACGGGAAAATTATCTACACCGCCACGGGAGGTAACTTTGTCTGGGATGGAATGACTAATGGCAACCAATTACCCTCTACAGATTATTGGTATATTATAAAATTAAATAACAATAGTAAACCAATTACAGGACATCTGACTATTAAAAATTACTAAAAAGAAAATTTATATGAAAATACTGATAATAGGAAATGGCGGGAGAGAACATGCTATAGGTTGGAAAATAAAACAAAGCGATATTACAACCGTATTAAGTTTTGCACCAGGAAATGCTGGCACAGAAAAACTTGGTAAAAATATACCGATACAAACCATTCCACAATTACTAGAATATGCTAAAAAAGAAACAATTGATCTAACCATTGTAGGTCCAGAAGCATTACTCACAGAGGGTATTGTAGATGTATTCACTAAAGAAGGTTTCGCTATTTTTGGTCCCAACCAAGCCGCAGCTCAACTAGAGGGTAGTAAAGCGTTTGCAAAAGATTTCATGCAAAAATATAACATAAAAACAGCCGCATACCAAAACTTTACAGACTATGAGCTTGCCTGGATCTATGCCAAGAAGCAAGACTACCCCTTAGTCGTAAAAGCTAGTGGATTAGCCGCAGGCAAGGGAGTCATTATTTGTGCCAATACCGCCGAAGCTCAGGTAGCATTAAAGCACATTATGAAAGACAAAGTGTTTGGAGACTCAGGTAACGAGGTAGTTATAGAAGAATTTTTAGACGGTTTTGAAGCCTCTATTCTATCCATATTTAACGGTAATCAAATATACCCATTCATACCTGCAAAAGATCATAAAAAAATAGGTATTGGCGAAACTGGTTTAAACACTGGAGGTATGGGTGTAATCGCACCTAATCCATTGTATGAAAACACCCATAACAATCAATTTATTACAGATATTATGCAACCAACCCTGAAAGGATTGTTAGCTGAAAACTTAATATTTTCTGGTATAATATTTTTCGGATTAATGATTACCCTAAAAGGTGTATATCTTTTAGAATACAATATGCGTTTCGGAGACCCTGAAACACAGGCTGTATTACCCTTATTAGAATCAGATTTGTTACAAATAATTATTCAATCCAATAACCATGAGTCTTTAAACTTAAATTGGAAACCAGCCCATTCCTGCTGTGTCGTAATGGTCTCAGGGGGCTATCCTAATCATTTTGAAAAAGGTTTTTTGGTGAAAAACCTAGAAACACTAACCACTCCCTACTTCCTTGCAGGTGCAATCAGCCTTGAAAGTGAAGTTTTGACCTCTGGAGGAAGGGTGCTGAGCGTTGTTGGATTAGGTGATGATTTAGAAACAGCAAGAACCGTGGCATACAATGGTATAAAACAAATAAACTTTGATTATCAATATTACCGTCAAGATATAGGCATTATTAATCAAGATTAATTCAGCTAAGCCAAAATTTTGAAAATAAAAAAAAACAAGTAACTTTGCCATCCGTTGTGAAGAAATAACGGCAATAAATTTTGTTAATAAAAAAGTAAAAGATAATGAAAAAAATAGTTACAACGGCAGAATCGCCAAAGGCTATAGGGTCATACTCTCAAGCGGTTATCGCTAACGGTTTTTTTTATACATCAGGACAGGTTGCTATGGATCCCGCTGGGAATTTAATGATTGAGACTATAGAAGAAGAAACGCATCAGGTAATGAAAAATTTAAAAGCTATAATCATAGTTGCTGGAGCAGATTTTTCCTGTTTAGTAAAAGTTACTATTTTTTTAAAAAACATGAGTGATTTTTTGGTTGTCAATAATATTTATGCATCTTATTTTGATGATGAAAATTATCCAGCAAGAGAGACTATACAGGTTGCTCAATTGCCAAAAAATGTAAATGTAGAAATATCAGCTATTGGTGTGTTAAAAACCTAATTATTATGCTATTAAGAAATATTTTCGCCGTAATATTAGGACTATCAGTGGCTATGGTTATTATAACTATAGGCTTATCATTAGACAAAAGTTGGTTTGATCATTTAAAGCCAATACCTTTTATTCATTGGGAAACGGTGATTATCAATGCTCCGCCAGATTTCTTTATCGCATTACTTTTTTCTTGTGGTTTAGGCTCTCTGATAGGTGGCATTGTTACAGCAATTATTGTTAGTGAAGCAAAAACAGCTTACGCTATGTTGATTGGTTTTATATTGAATTTTGTAGCCATTTTAGACATTATTTTTGCACCACATCATCCACATTGGTATGAAATAGCAATATTTTTTATTTTCTTTCCTTTTACTTGGTTGGGTAGTTTATTGGTAGCTAGGGTTAATAAAAAATGACAACAATACCTTCTGATAAAAATATTTTTAATACTATTTTACATTTATTTTAAGCAAAAAAATCCTTGTATATTTGCAATTTTAATTTAGATTAAAATTTATTTAATACTAAAATCTAATACCCCCCACGATTATGTCAGAAAATTTGTTAGGAAAATTACAAGCTATAAAACAACGATTTGATGAAATTGCGGATCTTATTATACAACCTGACATAATTAACGATCAGCATCGTTACATGAAATTAAACAAGGAATACAAAGAGGTAGAGAAACTGGTTGTAATCCATAATTTATATCAATCAAAACTATCATCATTAGATGAAGCTAATCAGCTAATTAACGAAAGTTCTGACCCAGAAATGATAGAAATGGTAAAAGAAGAAAAAAACGAAGCACTGTCAGCTATTCCAAAGATAGAGGAAGAAATTCGTTTTATGCTATTACCAAAAGATAAAGCAGATGATAGGAATGCTATTTTAGAAATCAGGGCGGGTACTGGTGGGGATGAAGCAGCTATATTTGCGACAGAGCTATCTAGAATGTACACTAGGTATTGCGAAGGAAGAGGTTGGCGAGTGGAGGTTTTAGACCTAAACGAAGGAAATGTGGATGGATACAAAGAGGTTATACTAAATGTAAAGGGTGACAATGTATATGGTGATTTAAAGTTTGAGAGCGGTGTGCACCGTGTGCGGCGTGTACCTAAAACAGAGTCTCAAGGGCGTGTGCATACTTCTGCAGCTACCGTTGCAGTGATGCCAGAATTTGATGAGGTGGATGATAATATTGTTATAAATCCTGCGGATTTGGAACTGCAAACATCACGATCTGGTGGTGCTGGTGGGCAGAATGTGAATAAAGTGGAGACTAAGGTGCGACTAACTCATAAACCATCTGGGATTGTTGTTGTTTGTCAGGTAGAACGATCTCAATTGGGTAACAGAGAACGTGCTATGACTATGTTGAAAACAAAGCTGTATGAGATAGAATTAGAGAAACAAAACAGTGAGATTTCATCGTTACGTAAAACGTTGGTTTCTACAGGAGATAGATCTGCAAAAATACGCACATATAATTGTGCACAAGGTAGAATAACCGATCATAGGATAAATAAGACCGTTTATAGTCTAGACGCATTCATAAACGGGGACATACAAGATATGTTGAATTCATTGAAGGTGGCTGAAAATGCTGAACGCCTACAAGGGCAAGAAGATTTTTGAAACTTACGTTATTAGTAATTTTTGGCATACTAAATGACTGAGTGTCTCATTAGGACTGTCACGGTAGCTAACGACCATTGTTTTATCAAAATTTTCAATAGAAATTACAGTTATTTTTATTCCTAATTCTAAATTTCTAGAATTCAAAAATCGTAAAAAATCTGAAGAAGTATTAATTACAGCGGCTAATCTAACCTCATCGTTTACCTTACAATCGCTTAATTTCTGATACGATTTTAAGGTAATTTCGCCATTAATATTTGGTATTGGTGAGCCGTGTGGGTCTATTTTAGGATGTCCTAGCATCTCGTCCATTCTATTAAAAAAAACAGATGATTGGATGTGTTCTATCTGCTCTGCAATATCATGTACATCTTCCCAGCCAAAATTCATTTTCTCAACCAAAAACATTTCGGTCAGGCGATGTTTTCTTATGATTAATCCCGCGACTATTTTTCCTTTTTGGGTAAGATGTATGGGTTTATATGGTTCGTAAATAACTAAGCCTTTTTCAGCCAACCGCTTCATCATACTGGTTACTGTAGGCATTTTTATGGTCAAATTTTTTGACAATTCATTTACGTTAACGCCGTCTGTTTGATCCGTTAAATTGAATAATGTTTTAAGATAATTTTCTTCGGTATAAGAATTATTCACATTTAGGTCTTTGATGAGGTGGTTCAAAAAGGGGTTGCATAAATTCTAAAATAAATCAGCCAGTAATTCATTCATTTTATAATATTCTATCAAAAATGCATCATGCCCGTGGATAGAGTTTAGTTCTCTGTATTGGGCTTCAACACCATTTTTTTTCAATAAAGGTAAAGCCTCTATATTGTCTAAAGAGGAGAATAATAAATCTGGAACTATTCCTACCATTGTTATTTTTGTTTTTATACTTTTAAATAAAACATCTATATCTCTGCCAGCTAAAATATCAATATTGCTCAGTAAATGATTCATCAGTTGGTAAGATTCTAGTTTAAACCGTTGAGTTAGTTTTTGTCCTTGATAAGCCAAGTAAGACTCTACATTGAAAACATTCTTTTCAAGGTTCTTTGTGCGGTTAAATTTCTGCTTTAATGATTGTGGGCTACGGTAAAACAGCATAGCCATCATTCTAGCCGTCTCTAAAGGGTTTTTACTGTTTTTGAGTATTTGCATTTGTACATAGTTATGTCCAATAACCCAGTCCGATGATTGATAATGAGAACCTATGGCTATTAAATTATCGAATAATTTAGGACATAGTGCAACCAATTCCCATGCTACACCGCCACCTAATGATCCGCCAATTGCTGCGTGAAGCTTTGTTACGCCTAAATATTCTAATACCAAATTAAACAATTTAGCTATATCTCGAGCATTAAATTGTTCAAAATTTGTAATTAAAGTATCGTTTTTTGAAAACCCATTACCTAAGATATTTATGGCAATTACAGGGTGCTTATTTGTATCTATCAGTTTTCCGTCACCCACCAAATCATTCCACCAACCGTCTGTACCCGTAACATTAGAATTACCTGTAAGGGCGTGGAATACCATAACACCATTATTATTTAATGCAGATGCTTCACCAAATATTTGATAAGAGAGCTGAAAATTCTGCATCAAAAAATCACTATGGGTAGTAAATTCTTTTATTTGAATATGATGTAGTGTTAGATTTTGTTGCACTTTTAGGAGTAAAATTCGATGAAAATATTTTTTTTTTTGCGAAGATATAAAAAAAAGATGATTACTACTTAATCCTAAACAAAGTTACTGAGGTAAAAAGCTAAAATATTATTTTATCAATAGAGACTTCTATTATGGTCTTTATACCTATCCATTGTGATTTTTAAACCTGCTAATTCTAGCCTTTTTCTATATGTTTTTTTGGGTGTAATTGCCCCTAAGAATTAACCAAAAACCTAACATTATCATCTATCTTTTTTTTTCCAAAAAAATCTAGATTAACTAAATTATTAGTTTGTTTCGCTTTGTAAGATGTTTTTATTTTCATCAAAAAATGAATATTCTAGGTATCTGTAAGAGTCTCTAGGTATTATTTTTACCCAACGTTTGTATTTCAACAACCATTTATGTTGTATAGATGGAAACCCTTTTGTAAGGTATGCTACCAAAAAAGGATGTGCGTGAAGATAAACATTACCTGTTTTTTTGGTTTGTAGTAAATTTTTGAGATTGTTTACTATTTTTTCAATAATTAAAATTGGTGCTTCAACTTCATTTTTTGTATTTGGGTTTTCTTCGCCGGTTACCAAATTCATTTCTTGTCGCACTCTTTGTCTGGTTATTTGTATCAAGCCAAATTTACTAGGGGGCAATATTTTATGTTTAGCACGATCTGATTTCATTTCATTTTTCAGATGGTCAAAAAGTTTTTTTTTATGCTCCAGCTCTTGCATATCTATAAAATCCACAACAATTATCCCGCCCATATCTCTCAGCCTTAGCTGTCTAGCTATTTCGCTTGCGGCTAATATATTGATGTTAAATGAACTATCCTCTTGTGTTTTCTTTTCAGAATTCACGTTACCAGAATTTACATCAATAACATGTAATGCTTCTGTGTGTTCTATAATCAAATAAGCACCTTTAGACCCAGGTACATTTACATGTTTACCAAATGATTGTTTTTTTTGTCTTTCTATACCAAAGCTTTCAAAAATAGGCATATGATCGTCATAATATTCGACTATTTTAGCTTTTTCAGGGGCTATTATGGTTAAATAATCTTTTAACTCCTTGGTTAGTTGTTTATCATCACAAGATATTTTGATAAAAAATTCGTTAAAATGGTCACGAAGTATTGCTGATGCTCTGTCCATTTCTGCCATAACCTTTATGGGGGATATTCCCTCTTGAATGATTGTAAAGCATTGCTTCCATTTGTTGGTAAGGTAAACTAAATCTGCCTGAAATTCCTCTGTTTTTTTATTTTCGGCAACGGTACGAATTATTATACCAAAACCTTCAGGTTTTATATTAGTAACAATATCTACTAAGCGGTCTCTTTCTGCCTTATCTTCAATTTTTTGAGATACGGAAACTTTATTTGCAAAAGGTACCAAAACCAAAAAACGACCAGCAATGGATATTTCTGAGGTTATTCTAGGACCTTTTGTAGATATTGGCTCTTTGGCTATTTGTATTAAAACGTTCTGACCCACAGTTAGTACTTGTGCTACTGTACCATCCTTTTGTATATTATCCTCAAACTTAAAATTATTAAGTTTAGAGCTGTTAATTTTTTTACTTTTTATACCATCAATATATTTTTGAGAAGATTTTAGCTGCGGTCCTAGATCTTGGTAATGCAAAAAGGCATCCTTGCTGTAACCTACATTTACAAATGCGGCGTTTAAGCTAGGTGCTAATTTTTTGATTTTACCTAAATATAAATCCCCTACAGAAAACTGTTGATTAAATGGCTCCTGATGCACTTCTAAAAGTTTGCCGTTTTCTAACAATACTATATTTACAGCTTCTTTATCAGAACTTATTACTAATTCTTTACTCATAAATAATTCCGAAGAAAATATAAAAAATTTTAAAATAACAAAAATCACTACTTATAAAGTAGTATAAGTAGTGATTATAAAACAGATTGATAATTAATTTTACTTAAATTATTTTTTCTTTTTATGTCTATTTGCTTTTTTACGTTTTTTTCTTTTGTGGGTTGCTATTTTGTGTCTTTTACGTTTTTTACCGCTTGGCATAGGGCTATTTTTTTTATTTAACTTTAACTTTAGTTTTATTTCGTCTACAAATGTTTTTGCTGGTTTAAATGTAGGGATATTGTGTTCTGGGATTATGATTGCTGTATTTTTAGAAATATTTCTACCAGTTTTCTCAGCTCTTGTTTTTATAACAAAAGACCCAAAACCTCTCAAGTATACATTATTTCCAGCACTCATAGACGATATAACTTCATCCATGAAAGACTCTATAATCTTTTGTGTTTCGCCTCTATCAAGACCAAGCTTTGAGGATATACCACCTACGATGTCTGCTTTTGTCATTTTTTTTTATTTAATTTGTTGTTGATATTTGTTGTTCCAAAATGTATATCAAAATTCAGACGGCAAATATAGTTTTTTTAAACCGCACAAAAAAATATATATTTTAATAATTTTATAATGTTAATACACTTATTATTAAAATGGTATGATGAGACCAAACGGTCATTGCCTTGGCGGTGTGATCAAAAGACCTATAAGGTATGGTTGTCCGAGATTATTCTGCAGCAAACTCGCGTAGATCAAGGGACTGCCTATTACCTTAAATTTATAGAAACTTTCCCTACTATTTTTGATCTTGCATTAGCAGATGAAGATTTTGTGTTGAAGGTTTGGCAAGGATTAGGGTATTATTCCAGAGCAAGAAATATGCATTATACTTCTAAATATATTGTATCAAAATTAAACGGTATATTTCCAAATAACTTTAATGATTTAAAAAAATTAAGAGGAATTGGAGATTATACCGTCGCTGCGATTGCTTCAATATGTTATAATGAGCCCGTACCAGTAATAGATGGTAATGCCTTTAGGGTATATACTAGATATTTTGATATACACCTAGACATTAGTGAAAGTAGAACTAAAAAAATAATTTTTGATTTAGGATTAGAAATAATGTCAAAAGATAGACTAGGAGACTATAACCAAGCCATTATGGAGCTTGGAGCATTAATATGCACACCTAAAAAACCCTTTTGCATTCTATGTCCATTAACTGAAACCTGTTTAGCACACAGTAAAAATAACGTTTTGCTATTACCTATAAAATCAAAAAAAAAAATAATAAAAAATAGAGAATTACACTTTTTATACATAACAAATAAAGCTAATTTTCTTTTAAAAAAAAGAGAATTGAATGATATTTGGAAAAACTTATATGACCTACCAAGCATTAAATTAGAAAGTTCATTAAATCAAAATTTTGAAGAATTAATTATTGAAAAATTAAATTTAGATTTACCTCAAATTAAATTAATAAAACACGAAAAACATTTACTGACTCATCAAAAATTAGAGTTATATTTCTGGGAATTACCCGTAAGTGATATTGTTTTTTATCAATTACAACAATCATACAAAGCTCTAATAGTCAATTTTCAAACATACAAAAAATATCCTTTACCAAAGCCTATAGAAAAAATATTATGGATCTTAAAAATAAGTTAATTGTTTTTTATTAAAAATTTCTATCTAGAAACAGATATTTATAATATCTTTGACTATATCATTTTATTTAACTAATCATCCCTTGTTTTGGACACAGATCCTCCCCTGAATATTTTAATACTAATATTATCAGTATCTTACACTGGTTTTCTATCAATCGGTTTATTAATTATCTTGTTACTTTTAGCAGCAATGGCGGCTGGGAATGAGAACGCTTTTTTTTCTATTTCAAAAAAAGAAATAGAAGAGGCGAAGCAACGAAATGATACCGGATTAGGAGCCGTACAAAAACATTTGCGTGACAAAAAAGGACTTTTAGCTACAGTTCTTATCATCAATACATTGATAAACATAGCTATCGCTTTATTGGCATCTTATGCCACCAAACAATTTTTCGAATTAGAGAACCTTAAAGTTAATTTATTTAACTTTAACCTGAATATCCCTATTCAGTTTATTATAGAGGTTGTATTTATAACCTTTATAATTTTACTTTTTGCTGAGATAATACCAAAAATTTATGCGTCTAAAAATGCTTTTTTGTTTGCTAAATTTATAGCTAGACCATTAGAGATTGCTAAATTATTCTTATCCCCCTTGATTAATTTTATGACTGCAATGAGTGGTTTTATTGAAAAAAGGCTTAAAAAAGAGACTATGATTTCTGTAAATCAACTATCTCATGCGTTAGAGTTAACGTCTGAAGATCATGATACTACAGATGAAGAACAAAAAATATTAGAAGGAATTGTTAATTTTGGCACTACTGAAACTAGACAAGTGATGACCCACAGGGTAGATATGTTTGCGTTAAAAAAAGACACCTCTTTTGATGAAATAATGAAAGAAATAGCCTACAATGGATACTCTAGAGTACCTGTCTATAATGACCAGATAGATGATATTTTAGGCGTTTTGTACGCTAAGGATTTAATACCATACATACATAACGATGATTTTGATTGGGCAACGTTGGTTAGAAAACCTTTTTTTGTGCCTGAAAACAAAAAATTAGACGATTTATTATCTGATTTTCAGACAAAAAAAATGCACATTGCTATTGTGGTTGATGAATATGGAGGTACTTCTGGATTAATTAGTCTGGACGACATAATAGAAGAAATTGTAGGTGATATTTCGGATGAATTTGACGATGAAGATATATCTTACACCAAACTAGACAATGATAATTTTTCTTTTGAAGGAAAAACATCATTAAAAGATTTTTATAGAATAATGAATGTCGAAGAGGATGAGCCGCTATTTGAGAATAAAAAAGGTGAAGCAGATACAATAGCTGGTTTTGTGTTAGAGATAGCAGAAGAGTTTCCTAAAAAAAGACAAATAGTTAAATTTGAGAACTACACTTTTATAGTAGAAGCATCCGATCATAAACGATTGATTCGTTTAAAAATATCTAGAAAACCTAATTTAAACCAAAACAATGACTAATAAGTATATTTTATCATTCATTTTTATGATTATTTTATGCGTAATATTTTCTTGTACACAGGATGAAATACCCAAACCAAGAGGTGAGTTGCGGTTAGAATATACAAAACCGATATACAGCGTTTTTGACAACAATTGCCCTTACATCTTTGATTATTCTAACCAGGCAAATGCGGTTTTGCGAAACAATAGCTGTTGGTATAACCTAAATTACCCTAAACTGAAAGCAACCATTTACCTGACCTATAATAAAGTAGAAAATAATCTACCAGCATTGATAAAAGAGACTGAAAAACTTACGTATGAGCATACTATAAAAGCTACATCACTAAAAAGTCATAAATTTATGTTTCCTGAAAAGCGGGTTTACGGGACTTTGTTTGAACTTTCAGGTGCCGCTGCATCAAATGTACAGTTTTATATCACAGATAGCACACATCACTTATTGGCTGGGTCATTGTACTTTAAGGTAGCTCCAAATCCAGACTCATTATTACCCGCAATTGCTTATATAAAAGAAGATATTATGCACATAATAGAGACCACGGAGTGGCGTAAATAATGTTGTAGATCAATCCTACTATTATCAAGGATATGAAAAAGAAAAAGAAGACGGTTATAATGAATGATAAATTAATAGAGGTTGTTTGTTTTGAACTAGAATCAGCATTAATAGCTGAACAGGCTGGTGCTGATAGGGTAGAGCTTTGTGCTAACTTTTCAGAAGGAGGCGTTACACCTAGTTTTGGGACTATAAAAATGGCTCTGCAACGGCTAAAAATACCCGTGAGTGTAATGATAAGACCACGTGGTGGAGATTTTCTATACACCAATTTAGAATTTGAAATCATGAAGAAAGACATTGAGTACTGTAAAACATTAGGTGTAGATGGCGTAGTTTTTGGCATTTTAACTACCGATGGTAAGGTGGATATTGAACGAAATAATACACTATCTGCATTAGCCAAACCGTTGAAATGTACTTTTCACAAAGCATTCGATAGAGTACAAAACCCTTTTGAAGCCTTGGATAATGTTATTGGTTGTGGTTTTGATAGAATATTAACATCTGGCTTGGAAAAAACAGCAATCGATGGAGTAGATTGTATTTCAAAATTAATCACACAAGCGGATGGTAGAATAACCATTATGCCTGGCGGTGGTGTACGACAAGAAAACATCCTAAAGCTAATCAAAAAAACAAAAGCTAAGGAATACCATACCTCTGCAAATGATTTTGTAGCCAGTAAAATGAATTATTTTAACCCTAAATTATTTGTAAAGAACAATAATTCACAATTTGCAGAGAATAAAATACTTTCTTTTTCTAAAGAATTTTTTGTTAATTTCGTTTCTTATATAAAAAAAATACATCATGAAATATAATTTTATCAAATTATATTTTTTTAACAATAACTTATTTGCTAATACTAGGTTTTATCACCAATAATGTTGTCTTCAAGCCTCAACAACCCTTTTTGAACCCTTAACCTTTAAAATAATGAACCAATCAAAATTAATAGCTGTATTAAATACATCATTTTTTTCCTAATATTTAAAATAAAACCTACTATTTACTAAATAATTATTTTTTTAAGACTATCTCTCTGCTTTCAAAAAACAAATGATTAATTTTTACCCTCACTTAAATTTTATTAGAATTTTTGTGGTGTTCTTGATTTTGATGTACCACACACGTCCCATTCGCCATTTAGATTTCTACCCTTTGTTAGTACTATTGCTTTTGTGTTAAGTGCCTTTTTATTAACAAAAGGTTTATTAGGACAGAAAACACGTACACTTTCTGACCTTAATTTAAGTTTTAAGCAAAGTATTTTTATTTACTTTAGGCACATAAATTTCCCAGTAGGTTATATCCATTTCTCTACAGAATCTACGTTAGATTGTTTTGGTGTGTGATGTTTAAACGCCTATTACCTTGTTTATGAACCCCTAGTGTTTAAAAAAATTATTCAAAATAAAACTTATTTTTGGCTTATGATGTGTCTCTTCATTGCCTCGTTTTTATTTTATTACATTAATCAAGAATTTATTTTTTCACAACAATTAAGGCTGGGTAGTAGAATTTCGGATAATTTAAATAATCTTTCTAATAATCTTTACAGAGTATTAGAAAGATTATTGATGCCTTTGCTATCCGTGTGGTTTATTGGCTGGGGTATGTTTGATTTATATGCCAATTGGGCTGTAAATATATTTAAAAACAAATTAATCTTGCTATTGGGTAAGATTAGTTACGGTATATATATACCATTATCCAGTAAATATAGCTATTCAGAAGATATTCAAACATTATCATTTAGCCCCAATATCTATCTATACAGTTAGTTTATGCTTAATGATAACGTTTTTAATTGCCTATTTTTCTTACTTTTATTTTGAAGAACCTTTATATAAAAAATACGCAAATAAACCATTAAAAAACTAGATTTTGAACACGAAATATTTTTAAATAGATAACAAATCATATCAAAAATCTAATACAGATTAATCAAAATTATATTTCAAATAACAAATATATTCACATTATAATTAAGCATTTTTTACTAATTTTGAAGCCATTAAAATATTTAGACAAGCAATAAAAAAAATGAAAAAGGCAATTTTAGCATATAGTGGAGGTTTAGACACATCTTATTGTGCCGTTTATTTAACAAGAGAATTAGGATTAGAAGTGCATACCGTAATTGTAAATTCAGGTGGATTTTCTGAAGAAGAATTAAAAAGCATTGAAACCCGTGCGTACCAGTTAGGCTCGTCTAAACACGAAGTAATAGACGTTACCAATAGCTTTTATAACGATTGTTTAAAATATCTAATTTTTGGAAATGTATTAAAAAATGAAACCTATCCGCTATCAGTAAGTGCTGAAAGGATGTTTCAATCTATTGCCATTGCAGAATATGCTAAAAATAACAAAGCAGATTACATTGTACATGGTAGCACCGGGGCAGGAAATGATCAAGTACGTTTTGATGTCGCTTTTTCAGTTATATGCCCTGATAAAGAAATAATTACACCTATCAGAGACCATAAATTATCCAGACAAACAGAAATTGATTATTTGGTCAAAAATGGATTTGAAATGAGTTGGGAAAAATCCAAATATTCTATCAACAAAGGGATTTGGGGCACAAGTGTAGGCGGTGTAGAAACTTTAACTTCACACCAAGCCTTACCAGAAAGTGCCTATCCATCACAATTACAAACAACAGAACCTTCAAGGATAGAAATCACTTTTGAAAAAGGAGAACCCATAGCACTCAACGGAAAAGGAATGAAGCCTGTAGATTTAATTCAACAATTAAACGAAATAGGTTCAAAATACGCGATTGGGAGAGATACCCATGTGGGCGATACCATTTTAGGGATCAAAGGACGTGTTGGGTTTGAGGCACCAGCACCATTAATACTCATCAAAGCACATCATTTGTTAGAAAAACACACCGCTACAAGATGGCAATTGCTACATAAAGACTATATTGCCAATTGGTACGGGACATTGTTACATGAAGCACAATATTTAGACCCCGTGATGCGAGATATGGAAGCCTTCCTCATTTCTTCACAAAATCATGTCTCAGGAAAGGTTTTTATTAAACTAAAGCCTTATCAGTTTGAATTACAAGGCATTGAGTCTAAGTTTGACATGATGCAATCTAAAGTAGCAACCTATGGCGAAGAAAATGAAGCATGGGACTCTAGAGATGCAAGAGGTTTTATCAAAATATTTGGCAATCAACTAAAAATACAAGGAGGGTTTAATGACAAAGATTAAAATAGGCATTGTTGGAGGTGCTGGTTATACCGCTGGCGAATTGATTCGGGTTTTATTATACCATACAAGAGTAGAAATTACGTCAATTGTAAGTACTTCTAATGCAGGAAATCCGATATATTTTGTACATGACGATTTGGTGGGAGAAACAGATTTACACTTTCAAGAAACGTTGAATGGCGATGAAGATGTCGTTTTTCTATGCCTTGGACACGGAAACTCTGCCGAATATATAACCAAAACAAACATCAATCCCACAACCAAAATTATTGACCTCAGCAATGATTTTAGATTAAATACCAATGCCACATTGGGCGATAGACATTTTGTATATGGTTTACCAGAATTAAACAAAGAAAAATTATAAATGCACAAAACATAGCTAATCCAGGTTGTTTTGCTACAGCTATTCAGCTGGCATTGTTGCCTTTAGCCAAAGAAAATAAATTGATCCATGACGTGCATATTTCAGCTATTACTGGCTCTACCGGTGCTGGAAGGGGTTTGGTGGAGACAGGTCAGTTTTCTTGGAGAAACAACAATGTGTCTGTTTACAAAGCCTTTACACATCAACATTTGGGGGAAATTGGCGAAAGTTTAACGCAACTTCAGTCAACTTTTGAAAACGAAATTCATTTTATTCCCTATAGAGGCAATTTTGCACGAGGCATTTTCGCCTCCGTTTATACCACCACAGATTTAAGTTTGGAAGAAGCCGAAAAATTGTACAAAGAATATTATAAATATGCCGCTTTTACCGTTGTTTCCGCCCGAGAAATCCATCTAAAACAAGTTGTAAATACCAATAAATGCTACCTGCATTTGCAAAAACAGGGAAAACAATTGTTAATTACTTCCGTGATTGACAATTTGATAAAAGGTGCATCTGGACAGGCAGTTCAGAATATGAACTTATTATTTAATTTTGATGAAAAAGAAGGATTGAATTTAAAAGCAAATTTATTTTAATAAAAAAACTAGAAAACCATGAGCAATAAGGATAAAATTTTAATAGCAATATCCATCATTGTAACCCTATTATCAGGTTACCTACACCATATAGGGGCTAACCCTATTTTAAATTTTGGTGTAACGACGGTTGCATTGGTCTTGGTAGCCATGATTGTTGGGCATAGCACAGAGCAGTTAGGAAGCCGTTTGGGACCTGCCTCCACCGGTATTTTACAATCTAGTTTAGCCAGTTTACCAGAGCTTTTTGTTTGTATATTTGCATTAAAGGCAGGTTTACCTCATGTGGTACAAGCGGCTTTAATAGGTTCTATATTAGGAAATTCACTATTCGTTTTTGGCTTGGCATTATTGTTTGGAGGATTAAAAAACGGTACGCAACGTTTTAACTCTGAACCCCCAAAAATGATAGCAACATTAATGATTTTAGCATTTGCAGCACTTGCTATACCTACCTTTGCTTTCGAATTTCATACACCAGCAGCTAGTCATATTGAGCAATTAGACATCGTGGTTGCCGTGGTATTATTGTTATTATTTGTCGCCAGTATATATTTTTCTGTAAAAGGGGATAAGGCGGTAACGCCTGCACCTATAGACGGAGTTCATATTTCTTGACCTGTTTGGTTGACGTTAACAGTCCTAGCAGGAGCAGCTACAGGTGCATTATTTGTGTCAGATTGGTTTGTAGAGGCATTAACCCCAGCAATGAATAGCTTGGGCGTTAACGAAACTTTTGCTACCTTGGTGGTCGTTGCAATAGCTGGTAACGCTATAGAGAACATTGTAGGTATACAATTGGCGTATAAAAATCAACCTGACTATGCTATTAGCGTCATTCTAAACAGCTCGCTACAAGTAGCATTGGCATTATTTCCTATTCTAGTATTGTTGTCATATTGTTTAGGCGGTGCTATTTTAACATTTGTATTAAGCCCTATGCTCATTTCAGCATTAGCGTTGACCGTAATTGTTTCTGCTTTTGTGGTATTTGATGGTGAATCTATTTGGATCGAAGGTTTAGCGTTGGTAGGATTGTATTGTTTGATAGTCGCTTCATTTTGGTGGGGATAATTTTTTTTCAAATGAGATTAATTATTGCTTTTATTGCTTTTTTTAGTTTTTTATCCTGTGTTAGAACACAGGATAAAAATATTGGTGTAATTCAAAAAAATAATAATATGAAAACATTTTATGATTTTGTAGTAAAAGATATTAACGGCAATGACTTTCATTTCTCCAGCTTAAAAGGTAAAAAAGTATTAATTGTAAATACCGCATCAGAATGCGGTTTCACTAAACAATACACACAGCTGGAGGAATTATACCAAAAGTACAAAGCTAAAAATTTAGTCATTATAGCCTTTCCATCCAACCAATTTAGCGGACAAGAGCCAGGTAGTAACGAAGAAATAGCCCATTTCTGCACAAAAAATTTTGGTATAACATTTCCTATCATGGCAAAATCTGATGTGAAGGGAAATAATGCCAACGAAGTTTTTAAATTTCTAACGACAAAAAAATTAAATGGAGTGAAAGGTTCTTTTGTACTTTGGAATTTTCAAAAATATCTAATCGATGAAAATGGAAACTACGTTAATTATTATTTATCTACCACATCACCTACTGATAAGTTAATAACCAATTGGTTAGATAAATAATAATTATGGAGGATCAGGTTGTATTGGTTAATGAAAACGGCGATGTGTTGGGCGTTATGGGGAAAATAGAGGCTCATCAAAAAGGATTGCTACACCGTGCATTTTCAGTATTTATTTTTAATGACCAAAAACAAATGCTCTTACAACAAAGAGCAAAAGATAAATATCACTCTCCATTATTGTGGACTAATGCATGTTGTAGTCATCCTAGGATAGATGAATCTTATATTTCCGACGCACATCGTAGATTGAATGAAGAATTAGGATTTGACTGTGAATTAAAAGAAAAATTCAAGTTCATCTACCACACACCTTTAGAAAATAACCTTTTTGAACATGAATTGGATGTTGTTTTTGTAGGTATCTATAATCATGTGATAAATCCAAACCAAGATGAGGTCGCTTCATGTAAATGGATCTTTATTGACCAATTGAAAATAGATTTGGAAAATAATCCAACCAATTATACTGTATGGTTTAAAATTATATTGAATGAATATTTACATAATTTTAATATCTCGTAATAAAAGTAGATAGACTAAAAATTAAAGACTTTTAGTGCTTATGAAAACAGCAATTAATCAAATATTGTGAAAAAAGTACTATCAAAAATTAATTTTCGATTACATTTTTTTCTTCTTTTTTTTAGCACTTTTCTTAACATTAGTATCAGTTTTCACACCAACATTTATTTCTGATACTTTCGGAGGATTTTCTGTTCATTTCATGCCTAAGCCTATTCTAGCTTGTTTATTTACAGGGTCATAAACTAAGCTTTTAGTAAACATATCCTTTGCCGATGTTTTATCACCTTTAATCATCGCTCTTCCTGCAAAGAAATTATAAGATTGAGCTAAATTATTTTTTTCATTAGCCGTAAGTGTTGTAGGGTCTTTTATTGTTATTTTATCTACATATTTTTGAAACAATGCTGCTACAGAGCCTGTAGTATCATTGTTATCAACAATCCATAAATCTAGTGCTTGGTTATAATAAGCGGGAGCCCAATCAGGCGTTAGTTCTACTAATTGTTACCAACTTATATTTGCTCGAACGTAGTCTTTTTTAGCCTCTTGTGCTTGTGCTAGGTAGAAATAAGATTCAGTATCTGGTTTTGTTGCAGTAGCTATTGTATAGGTGTCTATGGCTTTGTCATATTGTTTAGAGTCCAAATATATCTTTCCAATTATCGCAACATAATTTTGAGAAGTATCCCCTATAGTCATTGCTTTTTCTAAATTTTGAAGAGCTAGATTTTGTGTTTCTATTTTCTTTAAAGGATCTATTTCTTTAGTTGCTAATGCTTGATAAGCCTTACCTATCATGCCATAATCACTTCCAACAATTCTCTCTGGGGTTACGCTAGTTATAAATTTATTTATTGACTCAATACCTTTTGCTGGCTCAGCTTTTTCTACCTGGATATAGCCTCTCATACGGTATTTTATAGGGTCTTCTATTTTGTCAAATATTTCGTCTAATACCTTTGTTGCTCCGTCATAGTCATTGGCTGTGAAGGCTAGTTTTACGTAGCGTAGTTTTGCGGTGTTTCCTGTGTCAGCAAGGCTTAAGTATTTTTTAAAATTCTCTGCTGCCTTATCATATTGTTGGTATTGGGTATAAAAATTACCTAATTGTCTGTACGTTGGGGCAAAATTAGGGTCTGCGGCTACGGCATCATTAAAGTTTTTTAATGCAGATTTAAAATTACGTGCTTGTATCCAAATTTGCCCCATCTTAGAGTAAATAGATGCTTTATTGGTTGCTATATCTAAAGCACTTTCATAGTTACTCATTGCGCTTCCACCATCATTTTTTATGTAGTAAGCATTTCCTTTTGTGGTATAATATTCAGATTTTATTTTACCATTACTTACGTCTATTGCTTTATCAGCGTATTCTAAAGCTAAGTCCGTATTTACACAAGATTTACAGTCCTTAAAAAGGGTATAGGCTTCAGCTATTTTATATAAAACTTCAGGGTTTTTATTTCTCAAATCTTTGGCAATTTTATCAAACTCTACTTTTGCTCCGGTTAAGTCTTTTTGTGCCAATTTTACTGACGCTAAGCCTACTTGGTTTAATTCAAATTTAGGATTTAGGGCTAAACCTAAATTAAAATTTTCCTGAGCAGACTTTAAATCTTGTTCTGGAAGGTTTAAATAATAATAACCTAAATAATAATAATTCTCTGCTGATGGGTTTTTAGTCGTCAAACCAATTAAGGTTTCCTTTGCTTTACTGAATTGTTCAGACTCAATATTAACCAAAGCATCGTTAATTGTTTGAGAAAAACAACTTGGTGTGGCTAAAAGCAACATACCAATACAGGCTAATTTTATATTCGTATTTTTCATTTTTTATAAAGTACGTTTTTGTTGTGTATTTTACTTTTTTATTCAGATAGTAAAAATTTTTTCAAATATATAAAATTGTTTCCTTATCAATAACATAATTAATAGTTAATGTATTAACAACGGCGTAAGTAGTTTTTTTAAAAGAAATTATTTGGTTAAAATTATATTTTTTTCAAATAATCTATAGGGTTGTAAACCTTCATGTTCAACAATCATTTGTCCTTGTTGTGAACAAGCATAGCGAATAAAGGAATTGCTTAAGCCAAAATAAGGTTCATTGTTTAGTAAATAAATATATTTAGTTAGTGGATATTTTTTATTAAAAAAATTATCTTTACTGGGTGCATAGCCTACACCATCTGCGTCAGAAACAGTTAATAATTTTATTTTTGATAAAATTATTTTTGTTTTAGGATTTCGCGTATCACTTAACCAGTTGTAGCCGATTATACCTAAAGCGTTGTTGTTTTTCGTTATATATTCAATTAAGTTAGGCGTACCATTGGCGGAGACAATATTTTTATTAGTCAAATTTTTCAATTCAAATTTATTGTATAAATAATTTAAATTAGAAGAATTAACGTTGTCAAAAACAATTTTTTTTGTACCATTTGTCAATTCATTTTTTAATTCTGAGTTGCTTATAGTTGTGTATGAAGAATTTTTGCTTACAATTATAGCTATACCGTCAACAGCCAATATAGCTGGCGTATATTTCATTTTTAATTGTTGAGAAAAATATTTTTGTTCATTTTCATTCAATTCTCTAGATGAGAATACAACATTTGTTTTTTGATGTAACAAATCTCTAATTGATTCGTTTTCAGGCTTATAAATTAGTTTTAATTTTTTTTTTGGGTGATTATTTTGATAAATATCAGTAAGAGCTTCTGCTACGTTTCGCATAGACTCATCTACCGTGATGGTAATAGACCCTTTGTTAGGGCTAGTAGCATCTTTTTTATCACTTGTACAGGCATATTGTAACAATAGAATAATACTAAAAATAATTTTTTTCACTCAACAGATTTGTAGAGGTTAATGCCTAACCAAATTCTATAACAACCATAAACCATAAATACTAATGCTAATGAATAAGCGACTAGTGGTAGCAAAGGCATAGCAAAATATTTACTATAACCAACAAATAATCCCATGACCACATAGACTAAACCTGCGAACAATTGTAAAATTAGTTTTATACTTTTACTCATCGTCCTTGTGTTGTTTTTTTATATTTTCAGCCAATTGTTGCTCTTCTGCTTTGCGTTCCAGTTCTTGTTGCATTTCTTCTATCACTGGCTTTACCGTACTTTCGGGCAAATCACTGATTAATATGTACATTAACCCATCAATGGCATCATTAAACATTGGGTCAACATTAAAGCCTATAACTTTTGCGTTTTGTTTGATGTATTTTTTTATCAATACAGGTAGCCGCAGTACGTTAGGCTCTATTTCGTCTATTAATTTGTCAAATTTATTTAAATCTGCTTCTGCTTCATCAAAAACAAATTCTTTATCAACATCTTTTATGGTTACTTTACGTTCTTTTTTTGGACGTACGTATTGTGCTACAAAAAAGGATCGTAATAATGGGATTTCATAAATTCAATCATTAGTGATTTAGAAAAATCAGAAAATTGATTGCTAATACTAACACTTCCCATCAGGTATTTATGCTCGGGGTAGCGCAAAGCAACGTGTACTATACCTCGCCAAAGTAAGAAGAGGGGCATAGGTTTTTGTTGATATTCCTTTACCACAAAAGCTCTACCCATTTCAATTGTACGGGATATGATATTATGGATTTCTGGTTCAAAACTGAATAGCTCGGTTAGGTAAAATCCTTTTATACCCATTTTTTCATAAATCTCTTTCCCCAAACCCATTCGGTAAGCACCAACTATCTTATCGGCTACATTATCCCACATAAAAAGGTGGTGATAATGTGCATCATATTTATCAATGTCTATTTCCTTGTTTGTTCCTTCACCAACTTCTCTAAATGTTAGCTCTCTTAGTCTACCTATTTCTCTTAACAGGTTAGGTATAGTACCAGATTTACAAAAAAAAACTTCATAATTACTATTCGTAAATAGCAAACAACCGTCTTGCTTACGTAGTTTTTCTACATCTTGAATTAATAATTTAGAGGCAGTTGGACTAACAACAGGTGGGGGTATTTTTTTAGAAACTATATTGCTTAATAAATCATTTGTTTTTTTTTGTTCCTCATAGTATGAGGCTAATAAATATGTCTTTTGGCGTAGAAAATCACCCAAATCATCAGGGTTGGAGTATTCCTCTTGTTGTTTTACTGATATAGGTTTACCAATACGTATTTTTATAGGCTTCACTCTTCTGTGCAAGGCTTCCCTTGGCAACAGAAGGGTTTGAAAGGTAGAATTTAGGTTACTTAATTCATAAAATAAATTACTGTTTTTCTCATGAAAATATAAAGGGACAACAGGGACTCGTGCCTTAAAAATCATTTTTAAAATCGGCTTTTGCCAAGAAATATCTTTTATACAACCGTTATTGTCTTTAAAAGAAACCTCTCCAGCTGGGAAAACACCAATACAATTTCCATTTTTTATATAACGGTAAGCCTCAATCATTCCACCTACACTACTTTTGGCATCTTTATTATTTTCAAAAGGATTTACAGGGAATATCATAGGTATAAAAGGCTCTATCCTAGTCAATAAAAAATTCGCAATAATCTTAAAATCAGGGCGTACTTCGCTGATAATTTTCATCATTAAAATGCCATCTAAGGCACCCAAAGGATGGTTTGATATAATAATAAATGTACTCTCTTTTGGTATTCTTTTTAAATCCTCCTCGTGTAGCTCATACGCCACACCTAGGTTTTCTAATAATTTAGCCAAATAAGGCTGTGTTTCATAATTTTTGTATGGCACATAAAGTTTGTCTAAACTAGGTATACGTAAAACTTTGTGCAAAGACCAAGCAAAAAAATTGCCTAAAAAACCAAATTTTTTTAATGGTGTATTTTCGTATATTTCGGTTACTTTTAAGAGACTCATTTAACAATAATGTGTGTGAAAAAGAATAATAATTTTTTATAACAAAAGAGGCTTTTAAAAAAGCGTTAATAAAAATTATTTCACAAATGTAGCTGTTTTTGAAATAGCTAAAAAAATAAAATAGTATTTTACATCTAAATCTAATTTTTTTATGCTTCAAATAAAAATTAGTAGACAAAACAACTAAAAATATTAGTATAAAATATTAATTTTACACTATGAAAAAGAATAGTATACTGATTTTAGATTTTGGTTCTCAATACAATCAATTGATAGCACGCCGTGTGAGAGAAATGTCTGTTTATGCGGAAATTGTCCCATACCACATTTCTATAGAGCATATTTTGGAACGTGAACCTCAGGGAATTATACTTTCAGGTGGTCCGTCATCAGTCAATGCGGAGGATGCTTGCCTTATATCAAAAGATATATATGATTTAGGTATACCTATTTTGGGTATATGTTATGGTATGCAACTGACTACTTTTTTGTTAGGTGGTTCTGTAAGTGAGGGTAAAAAAGGTGAATATGGCAAGACAGACCTGGTCGTAGATAACAAACATTCTAAGCTACTCATTGATATACCAGAAATATCAACTGTATGGATGAGTCATTTTGATCAAGTAGTTTTAGAGCCAAAGGGTTTTGATGTCATAGCACACACTGCTACTTGTGTGGACGCATTAGCCAATGAGGACAAAAAAATATACACAGTGCAGTTTCACCCAGAGGTTTCACACACTCAGTTTGGTACACAAATCATAAAAAACTTTCTATTTCAGATATGTAATTGTAAAAAAAATTGGGAATTGACAGATTTCATAACCAAAACAGTTGAGGATATAAAACGTCAAGTAGGCAACAAAGAGGTTATACTAGGGCTTTCTGGCGGTGTAGATTCATCGGTAGCGACAATGCTCATTCATAAAGCTATCGGAGATCAACTAACTTGTATATTTGTAGATACCGGTCTTCTTAGAAAAAACGAAGGTGAGAAAGTAATGAAAATGTATGGAGATCATTATCAGATGAACATTATTATGGTAAAAGCTGAAGATAGGTTTTTATCAAAATTAGCAGGCGTGTCTGATCCTGAGCAAAAACGAAAAATAATAGGCAATGAATTTATAGAGGTTTTCAATGAAGAGGCTCATAAAATAGAAAACGTAGATTTTTTTAGCACAAGGCACTATTTATCCAGATGTCATAGAGTCATTTTCTAAGAATGGACCATCAGCGACCATAAAATCCCACCACAACGTGGGTGGCTTACCTGAAAAATGCACTTAAAATTAGTAGAACCCTTAAGAGAATTATTCAAAGACGAGGTCCGTAGAGTAGGTGTAGAGCTAGGTATACCTAAAGAAATGGTTTACAGACACCCCTTTCCAGGGCCAGGATTGGGAATAAGAATCATAGGTGAAATAGATGAAGAAAAAGTAAACATACTGCAAGAAGCAGACGCAATATTTATAGAAGAATTATACAAACATAACTTATACGATACCGTTAGTCAAGCATTTGTTGTTTTATTACCCGTCAAATCCGTAGGCGTAATGGGCGATGAACGCACCTATGAATACACAGCTGTATTAAGATCTGCAAATACCATAGATTTTATGACAGCTACATGGTCACGGTTACCCTATGAGTTTTTAGATATTGTGTCAAATAGAATCATTAACGAAGTAAAAGGCATTAACAGAATGACTTATGACATTAGCTCAAAACCACCAGCAACCATAGAATGGGAATAAGTTATCTATAAAATTGAATTTGTAAGGCTTTAGATTCCTAAAATTAAATAAAAATAAACCACCTAGTATGCCCCTGAGCTGGAACGAAATTAAAGACCGAGCAACCAAATTCTCGAAAGAATGGCAAGATACGGAAAACGAAGAGGCGGATGCAAAACCATTTTTAGTAGAATTTTTTAACGTTTTTGGTATAAACAGCAAAAAGTTTGCAACATTCGAACATCGGGTGAAGAAACTTGATGAGCGAGACGGCTATATAGATTTACTTTGGAAGGGCACAATCTTAATCGAAATGAAATCTCGTGGTAAAAATCTGGACAAAGCATTTCAACAAGCCAAAGATTATCTGCACGGACTAAAACAACACGAATTACCAAAATACATTCTCGTTTGTGATTTTGAAAATTTTATTCTACACGATTTAGAGGACAATTCCGAAGGAGGAATTGCTTCCATAAACTTCAAACTAAACGACTTAGTAAACAACGTTCAGCATTTTGGTTATTTACTTGGTTATCAGAAAAAAGTTTACAAAGAACAAGACCCTGCCAACATAAAAGGGGCGGAACTAATGGGCAAACTGCACGACCGATTAAAGGAAATTGGCTACGATGGTCATCCGCTGGAAGTCTATTTGGTTCGCTTACTTTTTTGCTTATTTGCCGAAGACACAACCATTTTTAACAAAGAACAATTTCAGGATTATATTACCAATCGCACCAACGAGGACGGTAGCGACTTTACCAAAACTGCAAGAGCTATTTCAAGTTCTGGACACGCCACCGAAAAACGGTTCAAAAACCTAGACGAGCAACTTGCCGAATTTCCTTATGTAAACGGAAAACTGTTTCAAGAAATATTGCCAATGGCAAGTTTCGACAGCAAATGCGTTTGGCACTCTTAGAATGTTGCTATTTGGATTGGAGCCAAATTTCGCCAGCCATTTTTGGCTCAATGTTTCAAAGCGTAATGAACCCCAAAGAACGCCGAAACTTGGGCGCACATTACACCTCAGAAACCAATATCTTAAAACTCATCAAACCACTGTTTCTGGACGAACTTTGGGCAGAATTCGAAACCATAAAAAGCAACAAAAACAAACTACCAGCGTTTCATAAAAAAATTAGCGAACTCAGGTTTCTTGACCCAGCCTGCGGTTGCGGAAACTTTTTGGTAATCACTTACAGAGAATTACGTTTATTAGAATTAGAAATATTGCGAGTAACCTACAAAAACCAACTAGCAAGCAGTATAGAAAGTATTGTTTGGTTGGATGTAGATATGATGTGTGGCATAGAGTATGAGGAGTTCCCGCACGCATTGCCGAAGTTGCCATGTGGCTGATAGACCACCAAATGAATATGCAGATTAGCAACGAGTTTGGGCAATATTTTGCCCGTTTGCCACTCAAAAAATCTGCAAATATTGTTCACGGAAACGCATTGCAAGTAGATTGGGAAACTGTAATTGCCACAGATAAACTTTCATACATTATTGGTAATCCACCATTTATTGGCAAAAAAGAACAAAACCTGAACAAAAAAGCAGATATGGAAAGAATATTTGTAAATATTAAAGGAACTGGTGTTTTAGACTATGTAACAGGTTGGTATTTAAAAGCATCGCAATTAATTCAAAACACAAAATTAAAGTTGCTTTTGTATCAACAAATTCTATTGTGCAAGGAGAACAAGTTGGACTTTTGTGGAAAATATTATTCGATATTTACAAAATTAAAATTCATTTTGCCCATCAAACTTTCCGTTGGAGCAATGAAGCGAAAGGAAATGCTGGAGTTCACTGTGTAATTATAGGTTTTGCAAATTTTGATACAAATTATAAAACTGTTTTTGAATACGAAAACATTAATAATGAACCAAATGAATTAAAAGTGAAAATATAAATCCCTATTTAGTAGAAGGAAAAGATATCACAGTTGAAAGTAGAAGAAATCAAATTTGTAATTTTCAAGAAATTGTTTATGGAAGTTTTGCATTAGATGATGGAAATTATACATTATCAGAAGAGGAAAGAAATGAAATAATTTCAGAAAACAAAACTTCTGAAAAACTGATAAGACCATTTATTGGTGGTAGAGAGCTTTTGCACGGTGAAAAAAGATTTTGTTTATGATTTCTTGATGCAAATCCAAATGACATCAAAAATAGTAGTAAAGTAAAAGAAAGAATTGAAGCAGTAAAAAAGTGGCGTTCAAACAGCGGAAGAACAAATACTAAAAAACTTTCTGAAACACCAACAATGTTTGCAGAAATCAGACAACCAAATTCAAATTATCTAGCTTTTCCAACTTTATCATCAGAAAATAGAAAGTATGTACCAATTGCTTTTTTGGAGCCGACAACTATTGCATCAAACCAAATATATGTATTGCCAAATGCAAAATTATATCACTTTGGAATACTAACTTCGATGATGCATATGACTTGGATAAAATCAGTTTGTGGAAGATTAGAAAGTAGATACAGGTATTCTGCAAGTATTGTGTATAATAATTTTCCGTTTCCAGAAAATTTAACCGAAAAACAAATTGCAAATATTGAAGAAAAAGCACAAAAAGTTTTAGATGTAAGGTTGCAATTTCCTGAAAGTACACTTGCAATTTTATATGACCAATTTGCAATGCCACCAGCATTGATAAAAGCACATAATGAGTTAGATAAAGTCGTAGATTTGGCTTACCGCAACGTTGCATTTACCAGCGAAGCCAACCGTATGGTGTATTTGTTTGAGTTGTATGAGAAATATACAGCCAATTTGTTTACTAAAGAAAAAGTGAAGAAAAAGAAGTGATATTATGAACAACGAGATAAATAAATTTTTGCTTTATAACACAGCAAACGGAGAGGTTCGTGTAGATGTGTTTTTAAAAGATGAGAGCTTATGGCTTACACAAAAAGCCATGGCAGTATTGTTTGAAACTACTACTCAAAATATAACCATACATTTAAAAAATATTTTTGAACTGGGCGAATTGATTGAAAATACAACTTGTAAGGATTTCTTACAAGTTCAACAAGAGGGAACAAGAATGGTAGAGCGAAGTTCAAAGTTTTATAACCTAGATGCCATAATTTCAGTTGGTTATCGGGTAAACTCTAGCAAAGCGACACAGTTTAGGATATGGGCAACCCAAACACTAAAGGAATATATTATAAAAGGATTTGTGCTAGACGACAATAGGCTAAAACAAGGACAAACCGTTTTTGGCAAAGATTATTTTAAAGAATTATTGCAACGAGTACGGTCGATACGTGCCAGTGAACGTAGAATATACCAGCAAGTAACCGATATTTTTGCAGAATGTAGTATTGATTATGATAAAAATGCTACCATAACCAAAGATTTTTATGCCACAATACAAAACAAGTTTCACTTTGCTATTATAGGAAAAACAGTCGCCGAAATAATTTTTGAAACAGCCAGTAGCAAAAAAGAAAATATGGGACTAACAACTTGGAAAAATTCTCCCGAAGGACGAGTGCTAAAACAAGACGTAATAGTTCAAAAAAATTACTTGCAGGAAAAAGAAATCTTACAGTTAGAAAGAACCGTAACAGGATATTTTGATTATATAGAGGGTTTGCTAGAAAGAGAAAACACGTTTACTATGCAAGAATTAGCCAATAGTGTAAACAAATTTTTATCATTTAATGAATATAAAATTTTAGAAGGAAAAGGAAAAGTGTCAAAAATTGAAGCCACTAAAAAAGCATTAAACGAATATGAAACCTTTAATAAAACCCAAAAAATAATTTCGGATTTTGATAAAGAAATAAAAAAGATAAATTAATTATATATATAAAAACATGATCAATTCATTAGCCGTATTAGGTGCAGGTAATCTAGGTAGTGCCATCATAGATGGGATTCTGAAAAACGAACAAACGGTTGCAAATAGAATATTTGCTACCAATACGGAAGCTTTCCTAAAGCCATTGAGCGAAAAAGGCATTAAAACTGGCACAAATAATCTGGAAGCAGTAGAGAGTTCTGATGTTATCCTACTGACATTAAAACCTCACATTGTTTTAAATGTATTGAAGGAAATAAAATCTGTTTTAGACCCGAACAGACACATCATTATTTCTGTAGCGACGGGTGTGTCTATTGACACCTTACAAGAAACAGTTGGGATGAAAATACCGATATTTAGGGTAATGCCAAACACTGCTGCCGCCGTTAATGAGTCCATGACCTGCATTAGTGAGTTGAATATGGCGGAAAAAGATAGGGCTACTGTAAAAGATATTTTTGATCATATTGGTGAAACTATATTTATAGACGAAGCGATGATGAATGCCGCCACAGTGCTTGGTTCTAGCGGTATAGCTTATGTATTTAGGTTTATAAGAGCCATGATGGTCAGTGGTATAGAGATAGGTTTTGATGCGAAAACAGCATCAAAAATAGTGTTGCAAACCGTAAAAGGAGCAACTGAGTTGCTTTCTAAAAAGGGATTACACCCGGAGGTGGAGATAGATAAAGTAACTACTCCAAAAGGCTGTACCATAACAGGATTGAGTGAAATGGAACACAACGGTTTAAGCTCTGCTGTTATCAAAGGTATTGTCGCATCATACCAAAAGCTGAATTAATTAAAAAACCAGCTTTTGGTCATTTTTTTGATTGGGTGTTTTTGGTAATATTTAAATTAAGATTTTATACCATTTACAGGTTTAAGCTCGTTATCTAAGTCTTTTATTTTATTCTTTATAGTATTGTCTAAATCCACTTCTTTGTACCAAACAATTGGTGTTTGGTCAAATTGTTTCTTTGTAAGAAAAGTGCGTCTGTGATCTGCGTTGTTTTGCCAAACGCTAGCATTGTCATACATTATTTTTCCTTTTGGACAGCGTTGTAGATTTATTTTATGAGGTAATTCAGAGACATTAACCCATTTGTTTCCGTCATTGTAAATATATTGATGGTCTTTTGGGTCTAGATAAATATTCCAGTCGGGGAAGTAATAAAAAACACGATTTTGAACTATATTAACATTAGTGTCAACTTTAATTTCAGTATTTTTATTCTCTTTATTTACAAAACGTAATTTTGGTAAATCCTTAATTACAACATCACGACTTCCTGTATTAGTTTCAGATTCTTGAGCTACTATGGTTGAAGTAAATATTAAATTTATCATCAAAAAAATAAAAATTTGTTTTCTCATTAGTAAAAAAAATAGATTTGTAACAACTAAGCTAAGTTAATACTAATTAATAGCCAAATAAAAAAAAGATTTAAGTATTATTTAACAATTAAGTAAAGATTAATTTTGGTTAGAATTGAATTCTAATTAGCATCTTTGCAAAAAAATACTTGCTTTATATGAATTTTATTTCAAAAATTTTCTTAATATTTACTATAACAACGACACAATACGTTATCGCTCAGAGTGGTACCATATCACCTTATTCTAAATATGGTTATGGTATGAAAAATTTTGAAAATAATTCAATACAATCAGGTCTAGGTGGTCTAGGGACTGTATTTGAAAGTCCAGGGCTAGAAGATACCAATTTTTCTAATCCAGCCGCCAATAGAACTCAAAAGCTAACTAACTTCAATTTTGGTGTTTCTTCAGATTTAATTAATTTTAAAAATAGCACAAACTCTACCAATAGAAGTACTACCTATATTGCGAATATGTCTTTAGGTTTTCCTTTGAGTGAAAAGTCTAAATTTGGCATAGGCTTTCAACCCTACTCAACGGTTGGGTATAAAACAAATGAGGTTTTGGCATATAAAACCACAAAACTACAAGGAAATGGAGGTATAAACTCACTGCACGCCCAATATAGCTATAGTATAAACCAAAGTTTCTCCATTGGTTTAAGGGGTAATTATTTGTTTGGAAACATTAGTAATAATGAATATATTAATGTAACAAATGCTCAATTATCTTCATCTTTTTCAGATCAAAATAAAGTAAGTGGCATTCAATTTACCGTTGGTGGATTGTATAAAAAATCATTGTTAAATAAAAATCAATTATCCATAGGTGCAACTTACGCCATTGGTTCTAATTTAGACTCAAAAGCAAGTAATTTGGAAAAAACATATCAATTGGCAAATAATATAGAGACAGTTGTGGATACCGTTGTATATAAAGTGAACACTGGTATTATGAAGTTACCGAATGAAATAAAATTAGGCGTTGCCTATACAAAAGGTAGAAATTGGATGGTTGGTGCTCAAGGTGAGTTTGAGGCAATGAAAGACTTCAGTAGCCCATCATATACAAATACCACTTACCATAACAGGTATAAACTAGCAACAGGTGGTTGGTGGATACCAGAAAATAATAGTTATAAAAGTTATCTGTCTAGAATAACCTACAGAGCTGGTTTTTTTTATGAACAAACAGGTTTGTATATTAATAATACAGATATTAATAATTATGGTTTAAGTCTAGGCTTAGGCTTACCTATGGGTAGGATAGAGCCTTCAGAACTTAATCTAAGCTTAGTAATGGGTCAGAAAGGAACTACACAGAACGCACTAATACAAGAGGATTACATTTACCTAAAAGCCAATTTTAGTTTCTATTCAAAATGGTTTAGGAAAAAAGTTTATAACTAGATTTTTCACTGAATTTTTATCATGAATAATTAAACTAAATTGCTTATGAGGGTGATTAAAACCATAAAAAAATCATTATTTTTTCTAGTAATCTTCTCGTTTATATTTTCATGTGAAAATTCTGATAACAAAATTTACACCAAAAAAAACACAAATTTCGCTTCAAAAGTTATTAGCAACGCTAACATTATATACAAAGACTCAGGGTTGGTAAAGATGAATATAAAAGCGGCTAAAATACTAGAATATGGTTTTGTAGACACCACTTACACTATTTTCCCAAAAGGTATTGATGTGCAAATGTTTGATAAACATAATAAAAAAACGAATAAGTTTAATGCCAATTGGGCTAAAATGATTAACATTAAAGGTGTTTTTGAAGGTAAGGGAAAGGTAAAGATGGTAAATGATATAGGAGACACTCTAAAAACAAATTATATTGTTTGGAACAAAGTAAAAAAACGTATTTTTACCAAAGATACAGTTATCATCATAAGAGCGGATAATACTTTTAATATATCGAATGGTGGTATAGACGCTAATGATGACTTTAAAGAATACACACTTTATGGTAACAGTGGAGAATTGTATCTAAAAAAATAAGTATTTTCGATTAGAATAATATGGGTAGTATTGTAGTAATCATTATTTGTATCATTGTTTCTGGTTTTTTCTCAGGAATGGAAATAGCTTATATTTCAACCAATAGAGTACATTTAGAATTAGAACGAAAAAAAAACACGATCAACTCTAGGTTAATGATTTATTTGGCTGATAGACCAAAGCGTTTTATAGCAACAATGCTTGTGGGAAACAACGTTTCATTAGTTATCTACTCCATTTATATGGGAGATTTGATAATTAATTTCTTGCACACCAGGTTTTTTTTAAGCTCACTAGGAGGATTAGATATAGTGCTACAAACCATTATCTCCACGTTAATTATATTAATCACGGCAGAGTTTCTTCCCAAATCTATATTTAGCATTTATCCTAATAGATTATTTAAATTTTTTGTTATACCAACCTATATCTTTTACCAATTATTTTCAGGTGTTACAGGCTTTGTGATTTGGATTTCTAATTTGTTTCTAAGATTAATAGGTTTGGATAACGATGCTGAAGAAGAAATATTCTTAAAACAAGAACTTAATTTTTTCTTATCAGAACAGTTAGAGGACTCTAACCAAGACGATGTGGATTCGGAAATACAAATATTTCAAAATGCTTTAGATTTCTCGGAAATAAAAGCTAGAGAATGTATGATCCCTAGAAAGGAGATATGTGGGGTAAACATCAATGACTCTTTAACCCTATTAGAGCAAAAATTTACTAGAACTGGCTATTCAAAAATAATTGTATACAAAGATAATGTAGATAACGTGGTGGGGTATGTACATTCTTTTGATTTATTTAAAAAACCAAAGGACATAAAATCTATACTATTACCAGTAGAGTTTGCCCATGAAACTATGCTTGCTCAGGAAATAATGAATAACTTGATAAAAAAAAGAAAGAGTATAGCCATTGTTTTGGATGAATATGGTGGTACCTCTGGCTTAATAACTGTGGAGGATGTAGTAGAGGAATTATTCGGAGAGATAGAGGATGAGCATGATAAAGCTATTCTGATTGAAAAAGAAATTTCTCAAAATGAATATCTTTTTTCAGCAAGGTTAGAGATAGATTATTTGAATGAAAATTATAATTTACAATTACCAGAGGATGATTCTTACGATACCTTAGGGGGGTTTTTAGTCGGTCATAATCAAGATATACCTGAAGAGGGGGAGGAAATAAATATACCACCGTTACATTTTATTATTAAAAAAAGATCTAACGCAAAGATAGAGGAAGTTTACATTAAACGAACAATATAAGACTTAGTTTAAAAACAATTGAATTAATCCATCTGGAGTTGTTATTTTTATATACTTATCAGTCTTGTTCACCTCTAATAACCAATCTTTAATTAAAGGAATGATCACTTCACGGTCAAATGGTCCTTTAATTTCAAAAAGAGGTTGAGCTCCATTATCATTAATACTTTTTATAGTGCCAACTTTGCCGTATCCCTCATCAATCATATCAAACCCAATAACTTCGTGATAATAAAATTGATTTCCCGTAAGTTTTGGTAGAGTGTTTAGTGGTAGAAAGGCTTCTTTACCTATTAGGTTATTTATCTGCTCATTACTTACATCTTCAAAAGTAAGAATTAATGAATTGGTACTAGAAACAATACATTTTTGTATAAAAAAAGGAATCAGCATTCCGTCTTGTAACAGGAATACTGATTCTAAATTATTATAAGTTTCTGGCAGATCTGTGTCTATTTTTAATATAACACTACCTTTATAACCATGTCTTTTAGAAATAATGCCTAGGAAATAACAATCTTCTTTGTGCATTTATTTCTATTTTTTTTAAGATTCAGGCGTAGCTTCTTCTTTGGTTTCAGTAGGCTCAGCTTCTTTAGCTTCCTCTACAACCTCTACCGCTGGCTCTTCAACAACCAATGCTGCTGCCGCCGAAGCAATTCTAGCTTCGTTTACTTTTTTCTCAGCATCAAAAGCCGCAGATTTTGCATCAACTTTAGATTTCACTAAGCTATCTTTTTTACCCTGAACTTGTTTGTCTTTACTTTCCAACCAAATATTAAAACGGTTTTCTGCCTCTTCTTGACTGAATGCACCCTTTTTAACCCCACCTAGTAAGTGTTTTTTCATCATCACCCCTTTATGAGATAGTATAGAGCGGGCAGTATCCGTTGGTTCTGCACCCTTTTCTAACCACGAAACAGCCGCATCAATATCTAATTGTACTATTGCGGGGTTGGTGATAGGATTGTAAATTCTAATTTTTTCGATAAATTTACCATCACGTTTTACACGAGAATCAGCCACCACTATGTGATACAATGGTTTACCTTTTACCGTGTCTTTGAAGTCTAATTTTTACTGACATAATTTTATGTAATTTTGAGGATCACGTCCTCTGTTATAAATTTAAGGTGCAAATATACAAAAATCATAATAAAAAATGCTATGAATGAATCTTTAATAATTTCTAAAACAAAAAATCATATAAAATCATTATTTTCTAACGATAGCTCAGGGCATGATTATTGGCATATTGCACGGGTGGTAAATAACGCTAAACATATAGCTGAAAATGAAAATTGCAATATTTTTATTGTAGAATTATCGGCATGGTTGCATGACATTGGCGATTATAAACTACACAATGGTATAGATAAAACAGAAATTTTAATAAATGAATGGTTGCGAAAATTAAAATTAGAATCTTTCATCATCGCTCAAGTAATAAAAACAGTAAACGAGGTATCATATAAGGGTGCAAATGTAAAAACGAAACCTACGAGCATTGAGGCAATGATAGTACAAGACTCAGATAGATTAGATGCTATAGGTGCAATAGGTATTGCCAGGGCATTTGCCTATGGTGGGCATAAAAACAGACTATTACATGACCCTGAAAATAAACCAGTACTACATGACGACTTTGAATCATATAAAAATGCTACAGCAACAACAATTAACCATTTCTATGAAAAATTATTATTGTTAAAGGATAGAATGAATACCCAAACGGCTAAAAAAATAGCAATTAAAAGACACAATGTAATGCTAGATTACCTAAGTCAATTCTATAATGAATGGGATGGCACAGCCTAACAAAACATTAGTTGTAGTGCCTAGTCTACAATTTCAAAAGTAGCATTCAATACACCAGCCCTAGTATTACCAATCGTGTTAAAGGCTTTTTCACTCAAATCAAAGGCTCTACCTTTCACAAAAGGACCACGATCATTTATCCTTACTTTTACAGATTTATGATTAGCCGTGTTGGTTATTTTTACAACCGTCCCAAAGGGCAAACTTAGATGAGCGTCGGTAAGAAGTGTTTTGTCATAAATCTCACCACTGGTCGTAGTTCTACCATGAAATTTATCAGCATAGTAAGAAACTTTTATACTATCCTTTTCTTCTGTAAGATTAACTTTTGCGGCTATATCGTTACTACTGTTTGCTGAATTCCAAGAGAAATTAACAGCTGAAATTAATGTTATTAGTGTCAAAAACTTTTTCATATTTCAGATTTGTTGTTTGATTAATAGACAGCTAAGATATTTTAATAATTTGATAAAAAAAACTAAACAGTCTCATTTACAACTTATTTCAAACATAAAACGACCTATAAGACTAGTCATAATAATAGATTCAAGCAATGGGTTAAAAATTAGTTAAGTATTTCAGTCTTTGTTAATAAAATTAATAAAAAAAACATACAACAGGTTTTTATCTTAACATTAAAATAATATAGATAAGCCGTATAAATTAAAACCAAAGTATTAAATTGCATCCGAAAAATTGATATAAAAACAATTGTTATGAGTAATTTAATACCAGCCTTGGCTAATTTAAAATCAGACGTAAGCTACATGATGAGCCTTGTACGAGGTATGATATCTAATACCCAAGAGACTGTGAGGAATTATGATGAAAGTTTGATAGATGACGTAATACACAAAGAACAAAGAGTAAATAAATACGATATTTTAATTGACTCTCAGTGCGAGAACGTTATTGCTCTATACCAGCCACTTGCGGGTGATTTACGGTATGTACTATCTATGCTAAAGATAAATTATAATATAGAACGTATGGGTGATACGGCAGTCAGTGTTGTGAAATATCTAAAAAAAATGAAAAAAACATTCAATTCAGAATCTATGCAACGGATAGATTTAGACCAAATGTTTACCATTTGTTTAGAAATGCTAGACTGTGCCATAGACTCATTTGATACAGACAATACAGAAATTGCCCGGGGTATATTTGTACAAGACAAACAATTAGACCAAATATGTGTAAACTCATTAACTATGCTACCAGAATTGCATCAAAAAACAACAGATTCTATAGGTGAAATCATGTACCTAACATCTACGATACAAAAATTAGAGCGTTTTGGTGATATGACTGAAAATATAGCTGAAGAAATCATTTTTCATATTGAAGCAAAAGTCTTAAGACACGCTAAGCAAAAGAAAAAATTGAAAATATAATCAATTTTTTAGTTATTTTTAAGATGCATCTGTCTCTTTATTAATGTATTTTCCCTTTTTACTGCCCTCATACGTCTCGTAATTTAAAAATTTACACTCCAATGGCCCATTGTATAATTTTATTCTGCGTGATGACCGCAGACCAACATATTTCACAGCGTCTAAATCTGAACTAATGAGCCAGGTAAGTGTATTGGGGTAGTGTTGTTTTATGGTGTCTCCAATTTGCTTATAAATGACCTCGTTATCAGACATAATTCGCTCATTATAAGGAGGGTTAAATACAATCAATACAGGGAAGTGCTTTTTTACAGAAGTAAAAAAATCTTGTTGCTCTACTTTTATAAAATCATCTAAATCCGCATTTATAACATTTTCAATAGCTATCTGTACCATTTCAGGATTAATGTCATAACCAACGATCTTACCGGTAAATTCGGTAATTCTATTTAACCGTGTGTTTTTTATAAAAGAAAACAACTCATCATCATAATCAGCCTATTTCATAAAAGCAAATTCACTACGTTGAATCTGTGGTGGTATTTTTGCAGCAATCATAGCCGCCTCTGTTAATATTGTCCCTGACCCACACATGGGGTCTAAAAAATTCCCTTTCCCATCCCATCCTGCCAATAGTAACATTCCTGCGGCTAATACCTCACTAATGGGAGCCTCACCAGTTTTTCCCCTATATCCTCTTTTGTGCAAGGACTCTCCACTACTGTCTAGTGATACTGTTACAAGTTCTCGGCTGATGTGTAGATTGAGCCTAAGGTCGGGGTTTTCTTTATTTACAGATGGTCTAGTGCCATTTTTTTGTTTAAAACGATCTACAATAGCATCTTTCATCTTTAAAGCAGCATATTGTGAATGATTAAAATATTCGGAATTTACCGTAGCATCAATTACAAAGCTTTGATGAATGGTTAAAATATTTTCCCACGGAAAATCAAAAAGGTTCTTATACAAAACGTGTTCATTATTGGCTTCAAAACTATATATAGGTTTTAATATACGCAACGCTGTACGCAAACTATAATTGGCCTTATACATAAAAGCTTTATCTCCTTCAAACTCTACCATCCTATTTTTAGCCGCCACTTTTTGTGCACCTAATTCCATTAATTCCCGCACCAGTAATTCTTCAAAACCATAAAAAGTTTTAGCCTGCATTTTAAATATATCGTCTATCATTTTTTATATCAAAGTTGTATGCGAATATACATTATATTTTTATGTCAACCAACGCCTTACCAGTTACCGTATTTTTTGTAGAATAATTAAAAATGCCACATTTTTTAACTATTTTTGCCGTATGAATTGGTTTGAAGATTGGTTTGATAGCCCATATTATCACATTCTCTATAAAAATAGAGATGACGCTGAGGCGGAGAAGTTTATGTCAAATATACTAACTGTCTTAGAATTACCCAAAACAGCTAGTATTCTTGATTTGGCTTGTGGTAAGGGGCGACATTCTGTTTACATTAATCAATTAGGCTATACCGTGATGGGTATAGATTTAGCTGTAAACAGCATACACAAAGCTAAAAAAAATAAAACAAAAACATTAACCTTTCAGGTGCATGATATGCGTCAATTGTTGATTCATGAACCCTTTGATGCCGTTTTTAATTTATTCACCAGTTTAGGATACTTTGAAGACCTTGCCGATAATTTAGCCGTATTCAAAATTATACATAGGCAATTGAAAGAAAAAGGAATCTTTGTGATTGATTTTTTTAACGCTCAAAAGGTTATTGAAAAAATAATTCCTTCAGAAACAAAAACGATTGACGCTATAGATTTTAGAATCACCAAAACCATTTTTAATGGTTTTGTCTGCAAGGATATTTGTTTTTTTGCAGATGGCAAGGACTGGCAATTTCAGGAAAAGGTACAGCTGATGAGTTTGGAATATTTTTATAATCTAGCCCAGCAATCAGGCTTTACAATCACTAATATCTTTGGTGATTATAATTTAACCCCGTTTGATTTAATTAATTCTGATCGACTTATTTTAATCTTACAAAAATAAAAAAAAACATGGTTGTAATAACCTTAATAGCTTCTGTTTTAGTTGGTGCAATACTTGGTTTTTTATTAAAAGAAAGTAATAAAATAGCAAAATTATCATTAACGTTTAGTGGTTCTTTTTTATTAACGATTACCGTTTTAGACCTTTTCCCAGAGCTGTATGCTACAGGTATAAAGTCTATAGGGCTATATGTTTTGCTAGGCGTGTTTATTCAAATATTATTAGATTTTATAACCAAGGGTGCAGATCACGGTCACGTACATAGTGGTGGGCAAAAAAAAATGCCGAATTTAGTGTTTTTAGGATTATTCTTGCATGCTTTTTTAGAAGGAGCTCCTATAAAAAATATTAAAGATCATCTGCTATGGGCTATTGTTGTACACAACATACCGATTGCTATGATTTTGTATTTTTTCTTAGATAAATTATCAACTAATAAGTTAAATAATGGTTTAATTTTAATTGTTTTCGCACTAGCTTCTCCCTTTGGTTATTGGCTAGGCACCGGTTTTTTAGAGATGTATCATAAACAAATTATGGCAGTAGTTAGTGGCGTTTTTTTACACATATCTACCATAATATTATTTGAAAGCTCTGAAAAACATCAATTTAATTTACAAAAACTACTTGCTTTAATTCTAGGTTTTTTTATTGCCTATCAATTAATTAATTTTAATCATTAAAATATTGTAATAAGGTTAAGATTATTATATTTGCTTTAAAAAATAAATTATAACGTTTTAAAAAATTGATAAATTTAAATGGATAATAATCTTAAAAATATAGATGAACAAAATAATCAAGAGCAAGATGTAGATATTATTGTATTGTTTGATTATTTTAAAAAAGGATTAACAGCTATATTTATAGGACTAAAGAATTTATTAAAAAGATTTTTTAATAGTACTGTAACATTATTATTATTTATACGTAAAAATTCCTTAATTTTAATTATTGCTACTATAATAGGTGGTCTGTTGGGTAAGTATAATCGTTTGTTGCTACCTAATAATCATTATTATCAAATGATAGTACAGCCAGGAGGAGCAACGTATGATGTTTATGATCTTATAGAGTCATTGTCTACCTCATTGCTTACTGATAGTCAAAAAACTAAGGTAGACGCTTTTGGGGTTTCCACAAAATATACAGCAAGTATAAACACTATATTTATAGAACCTATAAAGGATTATAATGATGAGGTAGGAATGTATTTTGGTAGTCTGAATAAGAATTTCCCTTCCGCAAAATTAGGGGAAAAAGATGGTGGAAAGAGAGATAGTATTTTCTTAAAACAATTTCCATTTAAAGAATTTGAAAATTCATTAACCGATCAAAATTATAGTACACATAAAATTAGAATAAAATCTGAAGCAACAATAGACTGTAAAGTTATACAAGCAGCTATTTTACTAAAAGTTGGTACGCCTCAGTTAAAAATGAACAGAGACGCAAAAGTATCATCATTAACATTAGAAAGAATCAATTATGAAAAGGCAATAAACAGAATAGATAGTTTATTGATTCCCAATAAAAATAATAAATCAGTAGAGTCTGCAGGTATATCATTGCGTGCTGATCCGAAAAACAACTTAGAGCAGGATTTATTAAACCAATACCAAGTAATATCTGAAAAGCTATCTCAAATTAAACGTGAAGAGGCATTATACAAGGAAATAATTAATGTTATAGGTGAATTAAAAGAAGTAAAAAGTGACACTATTTATTCTAAAATAGGTGTGATGAAAGGTGCGACTATTGGTGGATTAGCGACTTTGTTATTATTGGCGTTGTTAAATTTCAATAGTTATTTAACAAAGGTTGAAAAAGAAAAATTAATTAAATAATGACGCAACAACCAACATTGCGTTTTTCTATACTAGGTATTGGGCATATTGGTAAGCTACATATTAAAAATTTAGTTGATTGCCAGTACCAATTAGTTTCTATTATTGACGAATATTTAAATTTAAATTATTTTGAGATATCACCAGATGTCAAAAAATACAAATCATTAGACGTATTTTTAGCAGAAGATTTATCTACAGATATTGTGATTGTCGCTACGCCAAATGGTTTGCACATAGACCAAGCAATAAAATGTATAGAGGCTGGCAAGCATGTTTTGGTAGAAAAGCCATTAGCATTGACAGAACTGGATGCTGAAAAATTATTACGACTAGCTGTTGCTAAAAATAAACGAGTTTTTGTGTCCATGCAACTACGGCTTTCCCCCATAGTACAGTACGTAAATGAACTATTGAAAAATAACCAACTGGGCAATATTTTTTTAATAGCCACACAATGCTTTTGGAATAGAGGAGAGGCTTACTATAATGATAAAGAGTGGCATGGGACAAAGGATTTGGACGGCGGAGTTTTATTCACACAATTCTCTCATTACATAGATATTTTGCATTATTTTTTTGAAAGATTAACCCCTATTCATACTCTTTTAAACAACTATATACACCAAGATTGCACTGATTTTGCAGACTCTGGTATTGTTAACTTTAAGGTTAAAAATAAGGGAACTTTAGGGCAAATAATATTTACTACCGCTACCTATGACAAAAATTTTGAAAGTAATATTACTATAATTGGCGAAAAAGGAACTATAAAAATAGGTGGACAATATTTTAATGAACTATTATATTTTAATGTAAAAGGAGTTGAAAAACCTGTTTTTGAGCAGTTAGAAAACAACTTTCATGGTAAATTATATGAAGAAATAGTAAGTGCAATTGCCCAAAAAAAAACCTCTATTTTGGATGGAAAAAATGCAATACCTATTGTTAATTTTATTCAAAATGTTTATGCGTATTAAGTTTTTTATACCCACTCAACCAGCGTTATATCGGTATTAATATAAATCAATATTTTCCGAAAATTCTTGTAGCGACCTATCTTACCTAAAACATAAGCATAATTATCTAGTTGTTGTGCGTATGTAGAGCTGACATCACCTGTTTTGTAATCAATAATTACACACTCATCTTTGGTTATTACCAATCTATCTGGTCGTATAATTTCTTTATTACTAATAAAATCACGTTCATTGTAAACGATTACATCTTTTGAAAAATAAGGTTTTAATTTAGGATGATTAATTATTCTCTGAAGATTATCTTCAATTGTATTGATGGTATTAAAAGGTAATAATTCATTTATTTTCGCTTTTTGTATTGCTTTTGGCAGGTCATCAGCTGTTTTTATTGTTGCTAAAATAGCATGAACCAGATTACCGTAAGCTATAGCATCATTACTTGCCCACATTTTTTCTGAGGTTAGGCTAATTTTTATTTTTTCCTGCCAAGGGTAAGAATTCAGGCTATAAATGGTTTCAGTTTGTGTTTTTTTTATTGTCTCTTTTATTTTCTGTTTAGAATTACCATATAAAATAAATTCATTGCCTGTTAGCCCATTTTTAGTGCAATAATCATGAAAATAAGTTGAAACATAGGTGCTTTCCCCCTTTTCTGAGGTTGGTTTTTGAGTTGTGATGATGTACAGTTGCTGTTTGGCTCTTGTGGTAGCAACATACAACAGGTTTAGATTCTCCAGCTGTATGGCGTTTTTTTCTGTCTGAATATGTATACTTATCTCAGGATTATCAGTAGATTTTAGATCTCGCCAATCGCTAACCAACATTGAGTTAAATGGCATTTCATCTGTTAATGGCAACCAAATATCATCATATTTTCTCATAATTTCCCAGTGAGCAAATGGAAAAATTACAATAGGAAATTCTAAGCCTTTTGATTTATGGATACTCATTAGCCTTACCGCATTTTGATTATCAGGTGATATAATGCTTAGTTTTTTCTTTTTATCTTCCCATATTTCAAGTATTTGGCTTATACTTATAGATTTATTAATACTTTGCTCTAATACAAAATCTAAGAAAAACTGAAGATAAGCAGGAGCTACAGTTAATAAACTCAATTCTCTGACACAGGCTTCAACTAGATCATACAAAGAATAGTTTTTTTCTAAAATAAACGTAAAATCATAACCTATTTTAGCTAGATCATTCACAAAGTTTATTTTATCAAAATCTGTATGGTATATTGTCTCAGATAAATCGGCGGTTGAAAAGGGTTTTATTTGATTTAATTTTAATAGAAATAAGGACTTATTTTTCTTATCCAGAGGATTTACCAGCCAATACAAAAAATAAATTAAACACTGTATAGCTTCACTATTCTCTAACAATAAAGATTCTTCAGACAACACATCTATTCCTTTTTCACAAAGATAGTTTGCTATCTTAACGCCTATTAAATTAAATCTATATAGTATGGTTATATCCTTTGGTTCAAAACCGTTTTCAAGGCACTGTGTAATGTTCTTTAATATTTGCTCAAGCGTCTGCTGATCATAAACTTCATTATTATTTCCTGTTTTATCAACCAAATTTAATTGCACAAAACCTCCCATTTCAGATATTGCTAATTGTTTATTTCCATCTTTATAAAGAGATTTATAAGACTCATCGTTTAAATAATCAGCACAATGGGTATAAAAATGATTATTGAAATTGATAATTTCAGCACAACTACGGTAGTTGGTTTCAAGATTATTCACCTCGTAATCCGCATATTGCACTAAATCAATCAGCAATGATGGATCCCCCCCCCGCCATCTATAAATAGATTGTTTAGCATCACCGACCAACAATATAGGTGTATTTACCTCTTTAGACATCACTTCGTCTAATAAAGGTGTTATATTATTGTACTGTATGGTTGATGTATCTTGAAATTCATCAATAAAATAATGATTATATTTGCTACCTAATTTTTCATAAATAAAGGCGGCCGGTTGATTTTTTAAAGTCTCGGATATAATCTTATTAAATTCACTTAAAAATAAAATATTGTTATCCCTCTTTATTTCGTTTAATATTAAGTTTAATTTATTATGAATACTCAGAGAGGTAATGTTTTTGGTTAATTTTTTATTAAAATCCAATTTAAGTGTAATGGAAATACTGGTATAGTAAGCATTACTTAGTTTCGGATATATAGATGAAATTAAATCATTCAGTTGTTCTTCTTTTATAACAGTAGCCTTGGTTGTACCCTTTTTAGTCCATTTACCGTCTTCAAAAAAACTGCTCTGCGTAGCATTAGGTAAACCTTTTTTTTGTGTATTGGTTAATTGTTTATAATTAATTAAGGCTTCAAAATATTTTGGCATGGCTCCACGTAAAAAATCAGATCTAGATAAACCATTTTTAGCAATTAGTTCTAAAGTTGACTCTCCTATTGTTTTTAAATCATTTTCTAATGATCTAATACTTTCCGTAATACTTTTTTTGAATAATGTAAAATCTTTTATTGTTTTATTTTCTAATTCTTTTAGTTTTGGTAGATGAACGTCGTTCAATAAATTCATGGCATTTTTTACCATTGCTTTTTGCTCATCCCAGTTTTTTTCTTCCTCTAGGTTATCAAGAGCTACGGTTAAAAGTAAATCTTTCAAATCCATATCATTCCCCACCTTAGCATACATTAGGTCAATAGCTTGTTTTATTAATTGTTCAGGGTTTATCTCTACATCAAAATCTAGTGATAGATTTAATTCTTTTGCGAAAGATTTCATCAACCGTAGGTTAAATTTATCTATAGTGCTAATAGAAAGAAGAGAATAATGGTGTAGTATATGCGTTTTAATGACTTTAGCCCGTTGGTTAATTATTTCAGCGTTTAATTTTAGGTAATCAAATTCTTTTATTTTGTCAGACGTAGTATATTTTTCGCTAGCCAAATCACTCAGCCATTCAAAAATACGTGCTTTCATTTCAGCAGTGACCTTGTTGGTAAATGTCATAGCAAGTACATGTCTGTAATAATCAGTTTTTGGATTAGCTAAAAGTATAGCGATAAACTCTCTCACCAAAGTATGTGTTTTTCCAGAGCCAGCAGAGGCGTAGTATATTTTTGATTTGTTTATGGGGGTATTAAACATACATGTTTTATTCGTAAATATAATTTATTTTTTTTGCATAAAAAAGCCTCTAAATAAAGTATTTAGAGGCTTGTAGCACTGGTAATTTAATTATTTTTTTTGCTCGGCTTTTTTTACTACAATTTTTCTTCCATCAAGGTCGATGTCGTTTAAATTTTGTATAGCAGATAATGCTTCATCGTCATTAGGCATTTCTACAAAACCAAAACCTTTTGATTTTCTAGTTTCTTTGTCAAAAACAATTCTAGCAGAGCTAACCTCTCCGAATTCTTCGAAAACTGACTGTAATTTTTCATCTCTTGTTTGAAATGATAGACTGGCAACAAAAATATTCATACGTTTAAAAAATTTAATTATGACAAATATAGTTTTATATATTTAATAAATATATAATAATTTAAGACAATAATTGGTCATTTACAGTAATTAATTACATCATCTAAGGTTATCGGGTCATTACATAAGATAATTAAACGCTCTATAACGTTGCGTAATTCCCTTACGTTACCTGTCCAATTAAGATTTTGTAGCCTAGCTAAGGCATCTTCAGAAAATGATGCTATGGAGCTTTTTTGCTCTTCCGCTATTACTTTTGTGAAATGACTTATCAAGGCTGGTATATCCTCTCGTCTATCATTCAAAGCGGGAACTTTCATTTCTATAACAGCCAATCTATGGTATAAATCTTCTCTGAAATTACCCAATTCTATTTCTTTTTTTAAATCTTTATTGGTAGCCGTTAATACCCGTACATCTATTTTTATTTCTTTATCACCACCAACTCTATTTATTTTACCCTCTTGTAGGGCTCTTAATACTTTTGCTTGTGCTGAAAAACTCATGTCACCTATTTCGTCTAAAAAAATAGTGCCATTGTCAGCTAATTCAAACTTACCTTGTTTATCTTTTATGGCTCCAGTAAATGAACCTTTTTCATGCCCAAATAATTCGCTTTCTATTAGTTCAGATGGTATTCTTTGCACAATTTACTTCTATAAGTGGAGAGTTGCATCGCTCACTTTTTTCATGTATCCAATGAGCTACAATTTCTTTTCCAGCACCATTAGGCCCAGTTATCAGAACCCTGACATCCTTCATCGCTACTTTTTCTATCATGTCTTTTATCATAACAATTGGTGCGGAGTCGCCTATCATTTTATATTTTTTGCTTATTTTGTTTTTTAAAACTTTATTTTCACTGATTAAGTTAGTATTTTCTTGTGTTATTTTTTTCTATCTAAGGCATTGCGTACCGTATTTAATAATCTATTTAGATCAATCGGTTTAGATATATAATCAAACGCCCTTTTTTTTATACACCCCACGGCAGTATCAATATCCCCATGCCCAGAAATCATAACAAAATGAATTTGTGGTTTTATTAATTTGGTAGCCTCTAATACACTTACACCGTCCATTTTAGGCATTTTAATATCACAAATGACTAAATCATAATCATCTTCTTCTATTTTTTTTAAACCAACTTCACCATCTTCAGCCCCGTCAACTTGGTATTTTTTATTTTCTTCGGTCAATATATCCACCAAGGTCTTCCTGATAGGTAATTCATCCTCTATGATTAATATTTTAAACATTATTTTGTATAAAATTAAATTGCGTGTTATATAAGTTGTGATCTGATGGCTTTTTTATCCAGTTTACCGACACTTGTTTTTGGTATTGCCGTTGTAAAATCTATAGATTGGGGTACTGCCCACTTGCTTAATCTTCCAGAGTCTACAAAGATTTGAAAATACTGTATTATTTCTTCTTTAGTAGCCTCATGTCCGTCTTTTAATACAACTAATGCGTAGGGTCTTTCTCCCCATTTTGCATCAGGCACACCTACAACTACCACCTCTGCTACTGCTTTATGTTGACCTATTATATTTTCTAAATCTATTGAGGATACCCATTCTCCACCAGTTTTTATGACATCTTTTATTCTATCTACAATTTTCATACTATTTTTAGTATTTATTGTAGCAACATCACCTGTGTGCAAAAAACCATTTTTCCATAATTCTTCCCCTTTTTGAGGCTCTTTAAAATAACTTTGCGTTAGCCAAGGAGCTCGGATTACAATTTCTCCTTTATCTTGGTCATCATTTTTTATTGGCTCGTTGTTTTCATTTATAATTTGAATGTCAACAAATGGAGCTGAAACACCAGTTCTTGTACGGCTTTCTACCTGCCAGTCTATATCTTTGTCTTTATCTTTTGTAGAAATATAGACTGTGGATACAATAGGGCAAGTTTCAGACATTCCATAGCCTGTAATCACATCTACACCCCTTTCCAAGGATTCACGGCAAATGGTTTTTGGCAAAGCAGAACCACCTATAACAACCTTCCAACCATTCAAATCTAAGTTTTTAGCGGCAGGGTGACTTACTAGCATTTGTAGAATGGTAGGTACGCAGTGTGAAAAAGTAGGTTTTTCTTTAGCAAAGAGCTGTAGTATCATCTCAGGTTCAAATTTACCAATGTAGATTTGTTTCATAGAAAACATGGTTGCCAATAACGGAAAACCCCATGCGTGTACGTGAAACAAAGGGGTTAATGGCATATACGTATCATCATTACTTAGATGACAAGCGGCCCCACCTTTGAAGCCAGAATTAAAAAATATACTCATAGTATGTAATACTAGCTGACGGTGAGAGAAAAATACACCTTTTGGGTCACCAGTAGTTCCAGTGGTATAGAAGGTGGTTGCAATAGCGTCTTCATCAAAATCTTCAAAATCATACTCATTGGAAGCTGAGGCTAGCAATTGTTCGTATTCGCCTATGGTATATAGTGTGGTTGATGCAATATTTTTGTCATCGCTCATTAATATTATTTTCTTTACAGAGGGTATTTTACCTTGAAAGCTTTCTATAATAGGTAAAAAATCTGTGTTTATAATCAATACCAAATCCTCAGCGTGTTGTATGGTAAATAATATTTGCTCGGGAGATAATCTCCAGTTTATCGTATGTAATACGTTACCAGTCATTGGTACAGCAAAGTAGGCTTCCAAATACCTATGGCTATCATAATCCATTACAGCTATAGTTTCGCCACCCGTTATATTTAAATCACTCAATACATTGGCTAATTTCCTAACTCGTCTGTTTAGTTCAAAATAATTATACCGCACCAAATCTCTGTAAACAATTTCGTTCTCAGGCTCTAAAACTAAAGAGTAGTTTAAGATGCTTTTTATTAATAATGGAAATTTGAAAGCATTAACTGCACTAGGTATCTTTTTAATGTTCATATATTTTTTTTATTTTAAATGTATCAGCAAACGACCTTAGTGAATCTAAATTTTTTTATAAAAAAATAAATAGGGTTAAGTTAATTTTTATAAATTAGGTTTAAATATTTTTTCAAAATCTATCAATACACCAAAATGATTAGAATTAGAAGCCGAATTATACCTAGCGTTGGCGAAATCTAACCTAAACCCTTTTATTTTAAAACCAAAACCAAAGGTGAATCCTGAGAAATCATTCGCTACTTCTGACGACAATTCATTGCCCCGCTTAAAATTGTAACCCAACCTGGCACTAAAACTTCTACCTGGAAATAATTCTGCTCCAAATGAGAAATGATCTATTATTTTTCTAGGTATGGTTACTGTTTCTTCTTTTATGTTTTTTGCGACAGAAATGTTAAATTGCTGTAAATCATGAAGCGAAATAGTGTATTCTAAAGGAACTTTTGCTAGTCTTTTTGCTAAATTTAAATTAATTTGAATAGGTAAATTTTCGGCAACACTATTGTATGATTTCATTTGAAAACCAATATTCCTTATAACAAATGAAATATTTGTTTTCTGATTAATACTTTGATAATTTACACCTAAATCAGCAAAGAATGGCATTTGATGTATAAGTTTCTAATTGAGAATTAATGTATTTTAAATTTGTCCCCACGGTAAATAATTCATCAGCCTTTCTAGCGTAACCTAAGGTTAACGCAGCATCCTTTGCTGTAAATGTACCTGTCTTGCCACCTATTTCATTGGTAGCATTAAATGTCCCATAATCAATATATTGTGCATGAATGGCTACAAAATTATTTGTAGACGGGGCATAAACATAGGATACTGTACCAAAATTAATATCTACCAAATAGCTCACATAGTTTATGGCTAATTTATTGGTCATACTAGTATTCATTACCGCAGGGTTCCAAAGTGCCATGTTGGCATCATAATCTATTGCTGACAAAGCGTTACCACCTAGTGCCGCCTGTCTAGGAGACGTTGAGATGTTTAGAAAAGGGTAAATAACCTCGCCTGTCTGAGCAGATAAATTCAAAGATAGCGTTAAGAATAATAGAGCAATAACTTTTTGCATTTTGCTAAATTAAAAAAAAATAATAATAAAGTTACTTAAAATGCTTTAAAAAATATTCTTTATAGTTTTGTAATATTTCTATCTCATCATCATTTGGATCACCTTTTCACCAAATTCCTTGTCATATAATTTAACAAAATTAAGACTGATAATATCAGATTTATTTCCCCTAGTGAAGATAGGGTAGTTCTGAAAAATACTAAAAAACATACAAAATCATCTTTTTTTAGTTCCATCTATAAGCTAGATGTTGGTAAAGTTACCTAATATTTTATAAGCCATCAAGTTTTAAAATTGCCAAAGAAATGAGATTTTTTTGGCTAATAAAATCTAACTCGTATTGATTTTAAATAAATTGAGTGACTAAATAAATAATGTCGGAAAAAAATATGGATAGAATTTATATTAAGTTTACATTGACATTAAATATTTTTTTTATAATTGAAACAATGGTTTTTCTTGCATCATTTTATTTACTGTATTTTTTACTTTGGTTAGTATATTTTCATCCTTAGCATTGTTAATTACCTCGTCAATTAAATCAGCAATAGTCAACATATCAATCTCTTTCAATCCTCGAGAGGTTACCGCGGCTGTCCCCAAACGTATGCCAGAAGTGACAAATGGAGATTTATCGTCAAACGGAACCATATTTTTGTTGCATGTAATATCTGCCTGTACTAGTGCTATTTCTGCATCTTTACCTGATATATTTTTATTACGTAGATCTATCAACATGCAGTGATTGTCGGTGCCTCCAGATATGATAGTGTAGCCTTTTGTAATAAGGCTGTCTGCCAAAACGCTTGCGTTTTTAGCTACTTGTGTTATGTATATTTTATACTCATCAGTCAATGCTTCAGCGAATGCTACCGCTTTTGCGGCAATTACATGCTCCAGTGTACCACCTTGAATACCAGGAAATACCGCACCGTTTAGCAGCTGAGACATCATCTTTATTTCTCCTTTTGGGTTTTTGTGCCCCCATGGGTTTTCAAAATCCTTTCCCATTAGGATTAATCCTCCCCTTGGACCACGTAATGTTTTGTGCGTAGTGGTAGTTACTATATGGCAGTGAGGCATTGGGTCTATAAGTAAGCCTTTCGCTATTAAGCCTGCTGGATGAGAAATATCTGCTAATAATATAGCACCGACTCTGTCAGCTACTTCTCTAAATTTTTTATAATCAATATCTCTTGAATAAGCGGACGCACCACAGATGATTAGTTTTGGTTGTTCTTTGATAGCTATAGCCTCCATAGCTTCGTAATCAATGATGCCAGTCTCTTTTTTTACGCCATAAAATGATGTTTTATAGGTAAGTCCAGAAAAATTTACTGGTGAGCCATGTGTTAGGTGTCCTCCGTGAGACAAATTGAAACCTAAAACTTTATCTCCAGCCTTTAGACAGGCTAAATAAATAGCTCCGTTAGCTTGTGATCCTGAATGTGGCTGTACATTCGCATATTCTGCCCCCAAAAGCTGTTTAGCCCTGTCTATTGCTAATTGCTCTATTTCATCTACCACTTCACAACCTGCGTAATATCTTTTACCAGGATAGCCTTCTGCATATTTATTAGTCAAAACAGATCCCATGGCAAGCATTACGTTTTCACTCACAAAATTTTCAGAAGCAATTAATTCTATACCTCTTTTTTGTCTTTCTTTTTCTTTGTCAATCAATGAAAATATCGGATCTAAAATGCTATTATTCATGTAAATTTTATATTTTTGGGCTAAATTAATCAATTACAATCAAAAAAAAAACTGTAACAGATAAACAAATCAAAAATCAATGAATTGAATGAAAACCATTGTGCTAAAAAACAAATTGATTGCTATTTTTAATACTAAACCAAGAGCGTTTTTGAATGAGTTCAAAGAAAAAGGGTTTAAAAGGTTTTTTTTAGAAAACATTTTTCATAATGAGGATAGTCATAGGGTAAAGGCACTGTCAGTTGCCTTAGGTGTTTTTATTGGTATATCTCCTTTTTGGGGGTTTCATACAGTACTGACTCTTTTTTTAGCCACAATATTTAAGTTGAATAAAGTTATTTCGTTTACCTTTTCTCACATTAGTTTCGCCCCATTAATTCCATTTGTAATTTTTGGTTCACTGAAACTCGGTAGTTATTTTGTTCCATCGCCAATGTCATTATTTTTAATTAAATCAATCAATTTTAATACAATTAAAAATAACCTTAATCAGTATATAATAGGTAGTTTTTTGCTAGCAACCTTGTTATCAACTACTTTAGGTGTAATTAGTTATATATTAATGCGTATTTTTGGCAAAAAATCTTTCTAAATTTTAGCCTCTATTTTGTAAGATGACTTTCTTTTGGCACGAACAATAATTTCGCCTAAAAACCCTGCTAAAAACAATTGAGTACCCAACACCATACAGGTCAATGCTATGAAAAACCAAGGATTTTCGGTTACTAACTTTGCTGGCGAATTTTCATAAACTTTATACAATTTTATGACACCAATATAAGCTGTAGCTCCAAATCCTAAAAAAAACATAATGCTGCCCACTGCACCAAACAGATGCATGGGTTTGGTGCCAAAGCGGGAAATAAACCAAAGGGTTATAAGGTCTAGAAAACCATTTACAAAGCGACTATTGCCAAATTTTGACTCGCCATATTTTCTAGGTCGATGTAGTACTTCCTTTTCTGTTATCCTTGTATAGCCTTCGTTTTTAGCCAATACAGGTATATAGCGGTGCATGTCTCCGTATAGTGTTATGCTTTGTGTTATGTTGTATTTATAGGCTTTTAAACCACAATTGAAGTCATGTAAACTTAATCCTGATGTTTTTCTAGGACGCCCAGTTAAATAATTTTGAAGGTAAGTTTTTTGTAAATCTAGGGTCATATCGTTTTTTTTTCCAACCACATACCAAATCATAATTTTCATTTTTTATTAGTGAATAAAGTGCTGGTATTTCCTCAGGGGCATCTTGCAGGTCAGCATCCATGGTGATTACAATCTCTCCTTTCACTTGCTTAAAAGCAGCATTTAAAGCTTCAGATTTACCATAGTTTTTTCTAAATTTTATGGCTTTTATGACAGAATTATTTTGAGCTAAATTCATTATTACACTCCATGATTGGTCTGTGCTACCATCATCTACAAATATTATTTCATACAAAAAATGATTGTCTAACATCACCTTATTAATTCTATCAAAAAGCTCTATAAGTGATTCTTGCTCGTTTAACAAAGGTATTACAATTGAGATATTGATGGGGTAAAAACTCATTTTTTACTAAAAAAAACTGATAATATAAAGGACAATATGATATAAAACAAGGTAAGTATAGAGGAAAATGTAAAGACTCTGGTGGCTGAAAATAAATCAAGATTTTTGATCATTTCAGGGTTTAATTTTTTTGTTAATTCAGCTACTTGCTTTTGGTCTTGACCACTAATATAGTTGTGTAACCATTGCATTTTAAATACAATCGCTGATTCTGGGCTTATGAAATTGTAAAACAAATAAATAAAAATAAGGCTGGTAAATCCAGCAAAAAGCATAGTGAAAAATGAAGTAATGAAATAGCCTCTTATACCCTTGTTTTTGGTTATTTTAGTATAATAATTCATGCTAAAAAGCCCAAATAGGCAATAAAGTAATGGGTATGCAAAACAAAAAACAAGAATTAATGATTTAGAGTAATCCTTATTGATGGCTAATGTGTGAACTGTTAAAAATATAAGAATAGTGAGTGTAGCTAACCCTAGCGGGAATAAAAGCCAAGCATATTTTTTTTGCAACATTGTAACTAAAAAATCAAAAGTAATGATTTTTTAGTTACAATGAGTGACTTTAAATAAATATGACGGTAAAGAAGTGGTTAAAAACATTTGCAAAAGGTTTAATTTAATTACATTTACGGCTTTAAAATAATTAGATATTAAACAAATATGGTTGAGACGGATATTTTGGTAATTGGTTCAGGTATTTCTGGTTTGTCCTATGCATTAAAGGTGGCACAGAAATCACCAAAAACAAAAATCACAATAATCACTAAGGCTGATGAAGGAGAGTCTAATACTAAATATGCGCAGGGTGGTTTGGCGGTAGTGATGGATGATAAGAAAGATAGTTTTTCAAAGCATATAGAAGATACACTTCGTGCTGGTGATGGACTATGTGATAAGAAAGTGGTGGAAATAGTTGTGAGGGAAGGGCCGCAACGGTTTAAAGAAATAGTGGACTGGGGTGTACATTTTGATATCAATGACGTGGGTACTTTTGATCTTGGTAGAGAAGGGGGACACACGGAAAACAGAATAGTACACCATAAGGATATTACTGGTTTTGAGATAGAAAGAGCTTTATTAGAGGTGATACATCGTACGCCAAGTATAACATTGCTGACCCATCATTTTGTGATTGATTTAATCACGGAGCATCATATCCAAAATATAGAACTGGACAAAAATAATATACACGCATATGGTGCGTATGTATTGGATATAAAAACCAAAAAAATAATACGATTGACCGCCAAAATTACACTTATGGCAACAGGCGGTGCTGGACATGTGTATAAAAACACCACAAACCCTTTAATAGCAACAGGAGATGGTGTAGGCTTGGCACATAGAGCTAGAGCAAAGGTTAGTAATATGCAATTTATACAATTTCACCCAAGTGCATTTTACAGTAAAATATCTGGGCAATTATTTCTCATATCAGAGGCGGTACGTGGATTTGGGGCAAAATTACGCACCCAAGACGGAGAGCCTTTTATGCACAAGTATGATGAAAGACAGGAATTAGCATCAAGAGATATTGTAGCAAGAGCCATTGATAATGAACTAAAGGTAAGGGGAGAAGACTATGTGGGGTTAGATTGTAGACATTTAAATCATGAGAAATTTATAGAACATTTCCCCAATATTTATCAAAAATGTAAAGCGGAGGGTATAGATGCGTTTAAAGACCTAATACCTGTAGTCCCAGCAGCACATTATCTATGTGGGGGTATAGATGTGGATTTAGATGGTATTACGAGTATCAATAATCTATTTGCGGTAGGAGAATGCACTAACACAGGACTACACGGGGCTAATAGATTGGCTTCAAATTCATTATTAGAAGCAATGGTTTATGGGCATAGAGCAGCATTAAAAACGGTAGAATTATTAGACGAAAACGAATTTAATTACACCAATTTAGACAATATACCTACTTGGAATGAGGCTGGAATGAAGGTGTCTGACGAGATGGTAATTGTTAGCTATTTACGTAAAGAGTTACAGACCTTGATGAGTGATTTGGTAGGTATTGTACGTAGTAATAAACGGTTAGCGTTGGACTATCAAAAAGAAACCGAAATATATCAGACCGTACAAGAGCTCTATAATATGTCTATACTATCACCACAATTATCAGAATTGAGAAATTTAGTAAGCGTTGCTTATTTAATCATTAAACAATCGATTGCTCAAACCGAAAACAGGGGTGCTTTTTACAATAAAGATTTAGTTAATAGCTAAAAAGCAATTTTAATATGAGTTTAAAAAAAAAGTAGTTGTAATAAAAGGCATGATTTGGCGTTTAAAATATATAGCTTAGGGTTTTTCTAAAACGATTTGTTAAATTCTAGTCTTAAAATAGTAAAATAGATGTCCACATAAGGAAAAAAATAAAATTATTAGGCTAAGGAAATCGTTAAAAAAATCATAAAAAATAATCTAGGGAAAAGTACTTTAAAAACAGATTGGTTATTCTTTTATCATAAAATAATTTATATGAAAATACACAAAATACAAATACACCAAGAGTTTAATGCCCCTGTTGAAATCATTTGGGAATCGTTTAATGACCATATAAAAGCGGGAAAAATACTAGGTAACAAAATGGAACGAATAGTTGACAGCAAAGACCCTAACAATGTACATGGTGTAGGGTCTGTAAGGCGTGTATACACACTCATAGGCTCATTAGAGGAGACTATAATAAAGTCTGAAATGTATAAAAGCATAGAATATACCATAACAAAAGATGGTCCATTTGACCAACATTATGGTACAATCAACTTTCAACAATTACCAGATGGCAAGTCAGCGGTGCATTATACTATAGATGTGGGGAGTAAAATACCAATTTTGGGGGACTTTTTAAAAATAATTTTGTCAAAACAATTAACAAATGGAATGAAAAAATATGCAGAAAGATTAAAATAAAAAAATTATTTTACATCAACAATCAATTCAATAGCTTTTTGAATAGCCTCATTTTTTTTATCATTTTTATGTCTTGACGCTTCGGCAACTCTGAGTGAACAATTTTCAATAGCACAGTTTTCACAAGTTACACCAACATCATATTTAACAATGGTATCATCTGTCAAGAAATCTATTTTTTTTGACAGATTTTTCATTAATATACCGATGGAAATACTCCTATAATATCCCTCTTCAAAAGGGTCTGGCGTAGCAGATGATATTACCCAGTATTTAGCGTTTTCATGCATAGGGTAGGTAGATATTTGGCAATCCACTAAATGCTTTATAGTGGTGGTGGCTACATTTTTCAATATCCTTACAGATAACCATTTACGACAATAATGCTCAGATGTTTTGTTTGCGTTTGGCGAATGCTGGTGCTGTAGATGCAATTCCTTAGTCAAATCTATTTTCTCAGAACCTTTTTTATTTGTTAATCGTATAAAAAATATGTTCTTAATATTAAAGTATTTTGGTAAAACATTGGTCATTCTTTGATAAAATGTTTCGGGAGAGTCCGTAAAACGCTCTACCATTTGTTTAAAATATTCAGAATCCCATGTGTTTTGATTAAAAAAAGTAGTTAACTCCATCACCAATTTCTCTCTAGGTATAAGCAATGCCCCGCTAAAATAAGACGCATAAAAATTATTTAATATTTGCTCAAAACTATCGTACTTTGCCCATGAAAAAGAATATAAACGATCCTTATATCCTAAGTATTGATAACCAACCTCTTTAGCTAAAATGAATAATTGTTGGCTGTTATCCGTGTCAATGTTAATGAGTAAAGTATTTGTTTTTGGAACAAATATTGATCTTAGCTTAGAAAGATTCACATCTAATTCATTAAAGTTTTTTATTTCTATGGTGTAGTTAAATTCAGTAATCAATATGTTTTTTAGAAAATCTACTGTAGGAGCATTTTTTTCTTTATTCCTGTAATCTAAGTTAAAAGCATCCACCTTTAGTTCTATTTCTTCAAAATAGTTATCATGAGCTTCTTGGTAAGAACGCAATGCCGCTTGAAAAAAATTCTCACGAGTTAGGTTGTAATTATTACCAATCTCTATTATGGTACTAATGAAAGCATTAACCTTTGCAGGAGCGTCTGCTATAATTTCAATTAAATCACGTTCTTCAATCCCAAAAAGATTTAAAGGCAATTCATTTAAGATTTTTGATTGTAAGATATCAGCAATTGGTGCTAGATTTTTATCTAATTTTAATGAAACCATTTCATCGTAAGATGTACCTAGAGCATCTGCCAACAAAATTATTTTATCTTTTTTTGGATATTTCTTGCCATTTTCTATTTCATTTACGTAAGACTTAGATAATCCTGATATTTTTGATAAATATGATAATGAAAAGCCTTTTTCATTGCGAATTTGCTTTAATTTTAACCCAAAAATTGTTTTTATATATTTTTCGTCCATTAATGATACTTATTATTGTAAAATATTTTTTCAGTTCAATAGAAAGCATTAATTTAGCGAACGTACGCTGAATGACACAAGGCAAATATAATTAAATAATATTATGACAGGAGAAATATTAAATAAAGTAACAATTGCAAACGGTAAAGATACTTATAGCGAAATACTTACACCGCAAGCATTAACGTTTTTGGTAGCGTTGCATGAAAACTTTAACCAAAAAAGATTAGATTTATTACAAGCAAGGGTTGAGCGTCAAGTACGTTTAGATGCGGGTGAGTTGCCAGACTTCTTACCAGAAACTAAAGCAATAAGAGATGGAGATTGGGTTCGCAACACAACCAGCAGATTTACTAGACAGAAGAGTAGAGATAACAGAGCCCTTGTTGATCGTAAAATGATAATCAATGCTTTAAATTCTGGAGCTAAGATGTTTATGGCTGACTTTGAGGACAGTAATACGCCGTCTTGGGAAAATAATTTGAGTGGGCAAATCAACTTACGTGATGCCGTGAACAAAACCATATCTTACGAAAATCCTGAGAACGGAAAATCATACAAATTAAACGCAGAGATAGCGACCCTTTTGGTACGCCCTAGAGGTTGGCATTTAGAAGAGAAAAACTTACAAGTTAATGGGCAAAATATGCACGGAGGATTGGTAGATTTTGGTTTATATCTATTTCACAATGCTAAAAAATTAATAGCAAAAGGTAGTGGTCCATATTTTTATTTACCAAAAATGGAAAGCCATTTAGAAGCTCGTTTGTGGAATGACGTATTTGTATTTGCCCAAGATTATATAGGAATACCTCAAGGAACTATCAAGGCTACTGTCTTGATAGAAACTATTGTAGCTACATTCGAGTTGAATGAGATTATCTGGGAATTAAGAAATCACTCCGCTGGACTTAACTGTGGTAGATGGGATTACATTTTCTCGTATATAAAAAAATTAAAAAACCTAGACGGATATACACTTCCTGATAGAAGTAAAGTAACTATGGCAGTTCCGTTTATGAGTGCTTATTCTCAGCTGGTTATTCAGACTTGCCACAAACGTGGCGTACATGCAATGGGTGGTATGGCGACATTTATACCAATTAAAAATGATGAAGCACCAAATACTGCGGTAATGAAAAAAGTGACGGATGACAAAACACGTGAAGTTAAAAATGGTCATGACGGTACATGGGTAGCGCACCCAGGATTGGTAAAACAGGCAATGGATATATTTAACCAGCATATGCCAACACCAAATCAATTGAACAACAAACGTGAGGATGTAAAAGTTACAGCTAAGGATTTATTAACACCACCAGAGGGTACAGTAACCGAAGAAGGTTTGCGTGTAAATATTAATGTAGGTATTTTATACATAGAGTCTTGGTTGAGAGGTAATGGTGCAGCCGCCATTCATAACCTAATGGAAGACGCCGCAACAGCAGAAATTTCAAGAGCACAAGTATGGCAGTGGATTAAAAATAAAACTGTTTTAGAAGATGGTAGAACGGTAACATATGATTTGTGTAAAACATTAATACCACAAGAATTAGCCAAAACAAAACAATATGTAGGAGAGACAAATGCCGTAAAAGGTCGTTTCGATGATGCTGTAAAGCTGTTTGATGGATTAATCAATAGTTCAGATTTTCCAGAATTTTTAACTCTTTCAGCTTACGAAATGATTTAATTCATTAAGAATAAAAATATTTAAACTTAAATTTTCAACAATAATTATTAAAAAAACCATTATGACTAAACAAGAAAGAGCCACTGCGTTACAAAACGAATGGGTAACAAATCCACGATGGAAAGGGATCAAAAGACCCTACACTGCAGAAGAAGTAATAAACATTAGTGGAAGTGTGAAGATAGATTATTCACTTTCACAGCAAGGTGCAGAAAAGTTATGGGACAAATTAAATACTGAGGATTGGGTTGCTGGTTTGGGTGCATTGACAGGTAACCAAGCGGTACAAGAAGTAACTGCGGGTATGAAGGCTATCTATCTATCAGGGTGGCAAGTAGCGGCCTGATGCTAACCTTTCTGAGACAATGTATCCTGACCAAAGCTTGTACGCATCCAACTCTGTACCAGCAGTAGTAAGACGTATTAATAACGCATTAATGCGTAGAGATCAAATAGAGTATTTAGAAGGAGAGCCAACACGTGACTGGATGGTGCCAATCGTGGCAGATGCAGAAGCAGGTTTTGGAGGAAACTTAAACGCTTTTGAATTAATGAAGCAAATGATCGAGGCTGGTCGCCGCGAGGTGTACACTGGGAAGATCAATTGGCATCGGCTAAAAAATGTGGTCACTTAGGTGGTAAAGTATTAGTGCCTACCCAAGAGGCTATTAATAAATTGGTTTCTGCACGTTTAGCGGCCGACGTTTGTGGTACATCTACATTGGTTATAGCTCGTACAGACGCTGAGGCGACTAACCTTATTACTACAGACATAGACCCGCGTGATGCTAAATTCTTAACAGGAAAAAGGGCACCAGAAGGATATTACTACGTAAAAAATGGTTTAGAACAAGGAATAGATCGTGGTTTAGCTTACGCTGAATACGCAGACTTAATTTGGATGGAAACAGGTAATCCAGATTTAGGAATGGCACGTGAATTTGCTCAAGCTATTCATGCTAAATATCCAGGTAAAATGTTGGCTTACAACTGTTCTCCATCATTCAATTGGGCTAAATATATGGATGAAAAAGCAATGGAGACTTTCCGTGAAGATATTGTCGCAATGGGATATAAATTCCAATTCATTACATTAGCAGGTTTTCATGCGTTAAACTCTAGTATGTTTGAATTAAGTAAAAACTATGTTGCACGTGGTATGGCTGGATTCTCTCAAATGCAACAAAAAGAGTTTGCTATGGAGAAAGAAGGTTTTACAGCCATCAAGCACCAATCATTTGTTGGTACTGGATATTTTGATGTTGTACAAAATGTTGTACAACAAGGAGCTTCTTCTACTACAGCATTGGCTGGTTCTACAGAAACTGAACAATTTCACTAGATTTTTTATAAATTATTTTTATAATTATCATAAAAAAAGCTCTACTTCTGTAGGGCTTTTTTTGTAGTCTAGCTTAATTAATTTTTGAGTTATTAATTTAATTTCTGTACATTAACCTCTTGTGCGATTAAGCTAGAGCATATTTAAGATCATTTATTGGTTTATTATTTTTTTCGTTCATCAGTTGTAATGCTTTTAAAGCGTACAGTTTAGATTTTGATTCTTGTGTAAGCCCTAGAATGTTTTTGCATAGTTTCTTTTGAGCATAAACTAGTCCCATAGTTGTGAAAAAAAAGGTCTCTATTCTTTTCCTACATTTCCCATAAGTATAGGGTTGTTTTTCGTAGGCTTTTTGGTTACTTCTATGCGGTGTTTTTAGCTCAATGTTAAAGCTGTTGAGGATAAGTCTGTTTTATGTTCAGGGGATATAAATACCCTTATCCCAGTAGCATGGATTTATTCATTCTGCTGTGTTTTATTTTATCCAAAAAAATGAATACCGTGTACGCTAGCTTTGCTTACATCCATTGCCAATACCCTTTAGCTTTGTTACAAACATGTAATCTATAGCCATAAAATAGCCTTTATTTACAGCAGAATAGCCTTTATCTGGTGCTGTTTCAAAAGTCTCTATGCAGATTTTTTGAGCGTTTTTCTCTAGCTAATTTTACAACAGTGATGGGGATAGAATCGACAATATATTAAAATCAAATAATACAGAGACTAAGTATATAGCAAAAAAAAAAATTAATTACACCAGTTAGTTAATTATAGTTAATTATAGTTAATTTGTATAGTTTTTTTTTTATATTATATATTTTGATTATATTTGCTTCTAATTTAAAAATAAAAATATGAAAAAAATATTATTACTATTATTTAGTTGTATAATTTCTGCACAAGTAGGTATAAATACAGCATCTCCTGATGCAGGATCAGCATTAGACATTTCATCTACGAACAAAGGATTATTGATACCAAGAGTTAATCTAACATCTACTACTATGGATTTGGATGGATTAGGCTCTGGAAATCCAACTAGCTTAACCGTTTTTAACACTGGTTCAACTCTAGCTGTAGGGTTTTATTTTTGGAATGGCACCGAATGGCGTAGAATAGATAATTCTACAGCTATAAATCCTTCATTAGCCAATATTTCATGTTTAATAGCAACGCTAGCCCCAGCTACATATACTACAGGAGTGGCGTACAATGGGTTATTAAGCGTACCATATACTAACGGTAATGGAGGTACATATGCTACAGCAAGTACACCTGTTTTAGGAACAAATGGGTTAAGTTATACCCTACAAGGAGATAAATTAGGTTATGTGAAAGGTGATTTGGTATTTAAAGTTACAGGAACTCCAACTTTAAGTTCTCCAACGCCTAGTTCTCTAGCAATTAATTCTACCACAGTTCCATTCTACACAGGTACAGCATGTACAGTTACGGTGGGTAATAACCTGGGTGCTGATATTGTTTCCACAGCAACAATGGGACCATTATTACCAACTACTGGTGGTTTTGAGAGAGTAATAAATTCACCTGATGGTAAGTTTTCTGTACGTTTATTTGCAACTAGTGGTCAGCAATTAGCCTTTTCAGATATACAGATTCGTAGTAATTCTGGCACACCTACTATTATATGGAATTTCAATACTGACTATGATAACGGATCTATTATTATGGGTAGTAACCAAACAACATTCAATGCAGCTAATGTCTGGGTTGGTACTAATGGTAACAATGGTGGCGGTGGTCCTAACACCACTGCAACTGATACTGCATGGGGAGATCCAGATGTATACTATGGTGCTCCAGAATATCGTAGATATTCATGGACTAATAATGACCCTACTGATAAAACAATGTATAATATATCATTTATGATGGGTGCTCCTAATAGTACATTAATTGCTGATGCACCAAATGTCGCTACTGTAAAAGCTTTTTTTAAGCTAGAGCAAATAAAATCTTAAAAAAAAAGTTACATTTATTGTAAAACAAAAAAGCTCTACTTCTGTAGGGGCTTTTTTATGATAATTATACATAAAAACTCATTATGGTAGAGTGTGCATTATTATTGCATGAAAAATAATATAGAGTTTTCTTTTAAATCTTATAATTAATGAAAAAATCTAATGATTCAGGATTTCGCATAGCATCTTTGCTTAATGATTTAGATACATCCATACCCATAAGTATTTTCTTCACAGGTGCTTCTAGTTTTTTTCCACTAATGGTATAAGGAATATCAGGCACTTGTATAATGCTGTCGGGTACATGTCTGGGGCTGCATTTTTCTTTCAGTAAAGTTTTTATTTTTGTAATTAGATTAGCATCTAATTTTTTAGTTTTCACGAACAAAGGCATAAAATGTTCTCCATTGGGCTTTTCTACATTTACAACTAGTGCATCATCCAACTCTTCTATTTGGTTCAGAACATTATACAATTCGGCAGTACCAATACGTATCCCGTTACGGTTTAGTGTAGCGTCTGATCTACCAAAAATCTCTAAACTACCATCTGTACAAAGCTCTATAAAATCACCATGTTGCCATATGCCATCATAGGTTTCAAAATAACTAGCAGTATATTTAGCATAGTTGTCATCTCCCCAAAAATAAATAGGCATGCTAGGCATGGGTTGGGTTATAACCATCTCCCCTAAGGTATTATAAACGGGCTTACCAGCATCATCAAATGCGTACAAAGAACAACCCAAGGTGCGACATTGTATTTTACCAGCAAAAAATGAGGCATAAGCATTACCACCCACAAAACCCGTACAAACATCTGTTCCGCCACTCATACTCCAAAGAAATACCTGATTGCTGACACTTTCTGTCAACCATGTGAATGCTTTTGGTGACAGGGGAGAGCCTGTGGAGCTAATACTCTTTAGGCTAGATAAATTATAATTTTCTTTAGGCGTAATTTCTGCTTTTATACAACTTAAAACATAAGGGGCATTGGTGCCGAAATGATTTATTTCTGCTTTCTCAGTCAGACTCCATAAGGCATTATAATCAGGATAGGTAGGGCTACCGTCATACAATACTACGGTTGCTCCACATAGTAAAGATGCTTGGGTATAGTTCCACATCATCCAACCTGTGGTGGTGAACCAGAAGAATTTCGTTCCCTTTTTTACCTCATTGTGAAGCTGTAAAAACTTAAGATGTTCTAATAAACATCCGCCTACAGAGTGGGTAATAGCTTTTGGTTTACCTGTAGTACCAGAAGAGTACAACACCCAAATGGGGTGAGCAAAGGGTACACGCGTAAAAGCTAATTCATGATTTTGATTCACCGCAACAATATCATCCCAAAGGGAGAAAAGGGGTGATGGTAATTCTGTAAAATCCTTTGTTACATAATTGATAAAAACCACTTTTACCAGTGATGGTACTTGGTTTATTATTTCCCTAATTTCGGCTAGCTTAGATATTATTTTCCCATTGTATTGGTAACCATCAGTTACAAATAATATTTTTGGTTTTATCTGCACAAATCTGTCTACGACACTGGATATTCCAAAATCTTGAGAGCAACTGCTCCACGTAGCACCTATGCTATTGGTTGCTAAAAATGCCGTAGTTGCCTGTGGCGTATTGGGTCGGCATGCAGAATCTGTATCATTTTCTGTAACGCCATTAGCGATTAAGAATGCTTGTAGACTACCAGTTTGTTTACTTAAAGTATCCCAAGATATATTTTCTATAGGATGATTTTCTTGTTGAAAAATAATAGCTGGTTCAGAATTGTTTTTATTTCCAAAAATATGTTCGGCATAGTTTAATTCAATTCCTTCAAACCATTTATAATGAGGCATTTTATTACCGTATAAAACGTGATTATAGCTCGCTGAAGATTCTACTTCAAAATATTTTAAAATACTTCGCCAAAAATCCTCCGAATTATCTACAGACCACTTCCAAAGTGACTCATAATCATTGAATTTTAATTCAAATTCAGACTCAATCTATTTCTGAAAAGCATAAAGATTACTTTCAACTACTTGCTCTTTTGAAGGTATAAATAAAGGTGTCATAAAAATTTTTATTTTGATAAAAAAAAAGCTAATTTATATATTTATTTGTAACCTTTTGTGTTAAATTACCGTATTAATTAAATGTAAGGCAAATAACCGGACACAAAAATAAAAACATGAGACAGTTAAAATCACCAAACAGGTTACCAACAGAGAAACAGTCAGGGATAAATATTTACAAGAAATAGGAAAAGTAGACTTAATAACAGCCGAAGAAGAAGTAGAATTGGCTCAAAAATTAGAGTTGGTGATAAAGAGCATTGAAAACTAACTAAGCCAATTTTACGATTTGTGGTTTCCGTAGCAAAACAATACCAAAATCAGGGACTAAGCTTCTACCAGATTTAATTAATGAAGGTAATGATTAATAAAGCAAAGACAACGTTTTGACGAAACCCGTGGTTTTAAATTTATATCTTATGCTGTTTGGTGGATCGTCAATTTTATATTGCAAGCATTGGCAGAGCAATCACGTATTGTTCGCTTACCATTAAACAAAATAGGCTCAATTAATAAAATAAATAAAGCATACGCTCAGTTAGAGCAGGAGCATGAAAGAGTACCGTCTGCAGAGGAGATTAGTAAAAAGCTAGAAATGACAGAGGAGGACGTTAAAGAATCTATGAAAAACTCAGGCAGACATATATCTATGGACGCACCGTTGGTAGAAGGAGAAGACTCCAGCCTGTATGATGTATTACGTTCAGGAGAATCCCCAAGCCCTGATAGAGAACTGATGATAGAGTCCCTCCGTACCGAAATAGAAAGATCACTACAAACATTAACTCAAAGAGAAGCAGATCTAATAAGGCTATATTTTGGACTAAACGGACAACAACCTATGACACTGGAGGAGATTGGCGAAACATTTGACCTCACGCGTGAGCGTGTACGTCAAATTAAAGAAAAAGCGATTAGAAGATTAAAACATGCGCCGAAAAAGTAAAATATTGAAAACGTACATTGGTCGGTAATACTGAAAAAAATGTATATTCCTAAAATAAATTTAGAAACGGATATAGGCAAGGTGGTTCATTTTATGAAACAATTCAGTTTTGCTACCATTGTTACCGCAAAAGATGGTTTACCAATTGCTACACATTTGCCTTTTTTGGTTACTTTTGATAATCAACATATTGTTTTGACTTCTCACTTCGCAAAGGCAAATACTCAATGGAAGGTTATTGAAAATAATAAGGTTATGGTTATATTTAGCGAACCACACGCATATATATCCCCAAAAAACTATGAACATGAGTTAAATGTACCTACGTGGAACTATATGGTAGTTCATGCTTATGGAGAGGGCAAAATAATTACAAATACGGCTAAAACCTTTGAAGTATTAGAGGCTATGATTGACAATTATGAGGCTGATTATAAACAACAATGGGACTTATTGCCAGATGATTATAAGACTAAAATGTTAAAAGGTATTGTTGCTTTTGAAATTAAAGTGACGGATTTTCATGCAAAAAATAAATTAAGTCAAAATAAAACCAAAATAGAGCAACAAAAAATCATAAAAACCCTTTCTAATAGCAATGACAGTAATGCTAAATTAATAGCAAATTATATGAGCGAAAAAATAAATGAACAAAGTGATTAATATGGTAGTAATTATTGTATTATAGTTTTTTATACAACGGTCTCAATATTTTCTAATTTCAATAAAAAATATTTTTCATAATTGTGTGTTATCAATAAAAAAACATAGCTTTTTTTATTGATAACACACAATTATTTTATTACACCCAACGGGTTTAGTCCGAGGTTTATTTGTCGCTACAAATATTCAGCATCAATGTTTTGTGCTTTTAATTTATCTAAAATTGATTTGTCATTACCGTAAAAAATTGTCATTTTTTTGAGATTTGGCAAAAATGAAATATCTGCAGTATTGGTAATATTAAATTGGTCGTCTTCTCCACTCCAAAATGGTGCAATTTGCATATAAATGTCATTGCCTCCGTCTTGATATATTTGCGTGATATTTGTCAACAGGTCACTAGGTATTTCTATTTGTTTAAAATATTCAAGTGCCTCTGGAATGATGTCATACCCTTCTTTCTCAACATCTATTTTTCGATCTTTATAATTTTCAACAAATTCGTAGATGTCAAACTTTGGTGTCAGAAGGTTTTTAGTGTACATTAATTCTTGTATTGCACAAAGTTTAAAATTAATGTCTTGAAATTCTGCTTTCATTTTGTCTAAATATTTTATTATTTACTATTGTTATTTGCCAATTGCGGTCTGTCTAAAATTGTGACTAATGATTTTAGAGCTTTGTAAAAAAAAAAGGTCAAAAGTACAAATATTGAATTTAGTGCTTTTGACCCTTTTCGCCAAAAAAAAACTACTAAGCGTTATTCTTTTTTTATCAATCTACTAAATTACAAATTGAAGATGAGTTTCAAATTTATGTTTTGCCCCATATTATAAACACCAATTCTGCCTGTTGCAATGTTTTCAGAGGCATATTTAAGCCGACTTAAATGGCTCTGATAAGCAATATTGGCAAGATTTTCAGCACTTACGTAAATACTCATAAAATCTTTTTTGTTAAATGCTTTTATGTCCCCGCCCATGCCAGCACTCAATAGTGTGTATGATGGCGTTTGCGTTTCTGTACCATAAGCACTAAATACATTGGTTTGTTTAAAATAATGGTCAATGCTAAATTTTAAGTAAGTATTGGTCAACGCATTTCCTGTTTTTTTAAACTGTGCTTTTAATTCTCCTCTATATTTTGGAGCGGGTATAAAAGGTAAATATTTTGTGCTGTCTGTTTTATTATTTTGTGTGGCTTGTACAATTGAAAATGAATTTTCAATATGCAACCAGTCTAACGGGTGTGGGTGAACGTCTAAATAAAGCTCGCCACCCACAAGTGTAGCATTGCCTTGTACAAATCTATAAGCTGGTGCAGGGTTGCTCGGGTTTGGAATAATATCATTACCCAAAGCATCTTTCATTTTTTCAGAATATATGTAATTGGAAATAAAGTTTGCAAATGGAGTGATTTCAAATGTTATATGTTCAGAATTTAAAAAATAAGCAACATCAATTTGATGACTTATTTCTGATTTTAAATTTTGACTACCTATCTCATATCTAAATGTGCCTTCGTGTCAGCTATTGGAAGCTAACTCTGCAATAGTTGGCGCTCTAAATCCTCTTGATAAATTGAATTTTAAAGTAGAGGTTTTATTAATAAGATAAGACAAACCAAAGCTCCCTGAAACACCACTATAATTTTGTTTGAAAGCACTAAATCTCAATTCATTTGTTGGGTCTTGAACAGTTGTAGGCAATCCTAAACTGTTAATAATTAATTCTTTTGATTTCATTGCTCTATTGTCAAAACGCAAACCGCCTGAAAGGGTTAATTCTTTATTGAATGATTTTTGAGTAAACACAAATGCACCCGCATCTAATAAATTATAGGCAGGAATTAAAAAATCTAAACCTTTGTTTGTATTACTTTGTTGCATACCACCAATGCCCAACGAGGTTTCCCAACCATTATTTTCAACAAAGTTGTAGCGCACATTATAGTTAAATGTATTAAGATAAAAATACAAAGCCATATCTTTTGGGTTTGCTACATCTCCAAATTCTTTTCGTTGGTTGTTCTGAAAGGCAAAGTCGGCATTTATTGTACCATTATTCAAGATGAAATAATTGTTTAACGATATCCTTTTATGATTTATTTGTTGATGAGGAAAACCTATCTTATACCCTTTTAAGTCATTATCTGTAATCGTTTTTTCTGTGCCGTCTGCTAACGTGAAAATAAATCTACCTGTGCTATCTCTGTCGCCTTCTACCATATTTATGGTATTGTTATACGTGCTAAAATTAAAATGCGAATGCCCCCAATTTTTATTTATCCCTAAAAATAAACTACCATCATATTCTTTAAATCCAGAATTGTAAACTTTACCGTCATATTTGTTTTCATAATTTCCAGCATATTTATTGCTAAATCTACCCAACCATTGCAAGCCTTTTTTATTACCAGCATTTGAAAAAGAAGAGCCAATTAAATTATTATTGGTTTGATAGTTGGTAACCAACTGCGATTTTATTTCGCCTAAATGAGGTGCTTTGGGTGAAAGAAAATTTAACACGCCGGCAATACCATCAGAGCCATACATTAAACTTCCGGGACCTTTCACTATTTCAATTCTATCAATATCATATTCGTCTATTTCCACACCGTGTTCATCACCCCATTGTTGCCCTTCCTGACGAATACCATTGTACAAAGAAATTACCCTATTGTAACCCAATCCTCTAATAATTGGTTTGGAAATAGAAACGCCCGTTGAAATTTGATTTACTCCAGGTACATTTTTAAGAGCGTCTATCAAGTTGGTAGAGCTATTTTGATTCATCGAATTTTTGTCAATGGCTTTAATAATTACTGGACTTTTTTTCAATTCAGTACTTCTTGTTACCGCAGTAACCACCACTTCGTTAAGTTCAACCACAGACGAATTTAATAAAACAGAAAGCTCTGTGTCTTTTGTAAGATAAATTTTTTGGACAAAATTATTATAACCAACCAAACTTACTTCGATAAGATAATTACCTGTTTTAATATTTTCGATGGTAAAATCTCCATTATTGTTTGTAGAAACGCCTAATTTTAAGTCGTTAATATAAACAGTAGCACCAATAAGGCTTTCATTTGTTTTAGCGTCTTTTACGTTGCCACTTATTTTATTTTGGGCAATACTTTTTTGTGTTGCGAAGACTAACGCAACTATTGTAACGATATATTTTAAATACATTTCTTTAATTTTTTTTAATTATTTGTAACAGAAATTAAGTGTTATAAACAAAACGATCACAACACAAAAACAGAAAACGGATAAAATCAAACCGTTGGTGGACCTCTACTCGAAGCAATAGAAGGTGCTACAAATTTATAGTCAAAAGCAGTAGTGGAATAACTATTGTTAAACGCTAATTTAAAAAAACTATAAAAATTAAACGCTGAAAAGTGAGGGAAAATTGTGTGATTACCGCAAAGTGAACACTTTTTTTTGCTTTCTGATAAGTGCGATTTATGTTCACATTTATTATCAGAATAGCTATAATAAATTGCTTTTTCGCAAGAAGTGGCTTTTTCAAATGCTACAACATCATTATGATGATGAAAAAGAATAGCAGGACTGTTGCTGAAAATATAAATCAGCAATAGTAATAATACTTTGAGTTGTATATTATTTTTTGTCTTCAAATGTCTAAATCAGATAATATTGCAAAATTAGTTAAAATTAGTTAAAATTAGTTTTATATTTTTAAATGTTTTTTTTCAGCTCAGAACAGCAATCAGATAATTCCTTTGTTGGCGGTATATTATTTATATTTCATAATAATCGTATCCGATTTCTTTTATTGCTTTTTCAACTTTATTTTTATCTGTAATTTTATGCAATACAATTATGTATTCATCTGATTGCGTGTCAATAAAACCCATTTGAAGACCATTTTGTTTAAGTGGTTTGTTAAAATCTTCAAAAACTTTGTCAAAATAAACAGATGCGTTTTCTTCATAATCATTTGGGATGGGTAAATCAATAGATAAATCGTGATTGTCTTTTAATGCGGACTTTAAAATCCATTCCAAATCTTCAATACCAGCCTTCCAATCTAATCTCAAAATGAATGAAATCTCGTTTTCATCTAAAAAGCCCATTACATAATTCAGTGTTGTAAAATATTCACTGTCTTTGTCATAGTTTTTAAGTTTATCAACAAACTCAATAACATTTTTTCTTTTAGGGTTCAAATTGATACACATTTCTGTCAACTCTTTGTAAGCATTTTTTTCAGTTTCATTTAAGAACGGTCGGTTTTCTTCAGTTTTTCTTAGCTCTTCTTCTTTTTTCTTTTCTCTCTCAATATCAATTTGCTTATTATGAGTCGTCTCAACAAGTTTTTTAACTTCTAAAATTGTACTTTCAATCTTTGATATTATTTTTGTATCTTTTATTTCTTCGTGTAAGTCTTTTATTTGAAACCATTTTACATCTTTACCACCATTACATTTTCGTATTTCTATTTCATTTCCCAATTTTGCTATAAAATAAAATTCAGAAGGAAAACTATAATCATCATTATCGTAAAAAATTATTGCTTTTGGCAAATAGAAACTTCCCTCTGTTGTGTTGTAATTAATTCCATCCCGTGAAATCAGCACAGTTTTAAAAATTTCTTTCGTTGATTTTAATAAACCAAATAACGAGCTACTTGAAACAGATTTAATTTCAAATTTGTTAGTGTTTGTGTTGTTAAAAATGAAATCAAATAATTGTGGATTAATCACATCATTTTCAAAACTTTGTCCACTTAATTTTTCTTCGTGATAATATATTCTTGCCATAAATTATTTTATTATTTGTTACGCTGTATTAATTGTGTTTTTTTACTCGCTTGCCTATTCCTGTAGCGTGGTAGGGGTAGCTCCTAAATTCAGAAAAAAAAATCCCTCTAAATAGTTTTTCTCAACTTATCAATACCCCACCAATTAAGTTTATATTTACAATAATTTTAACCATAAAAAGAGTCAATATATTTTAGGATATTATAATTTTAACAATTAAATATGAAAGTTACCATAAGTAGAGTTGCACACTTTAATGCCGCACACAGATTATTTAATCCAAAATGGAATGATCAGGAAAATAAAAATATTTTTGGTAAATGTGCCAACCCTCATTATCATGGACATAATTATGAATTAATTGTAAGCATAAAAGGAGAAATAGACTCAGAAACAGGTTTTGTGATGAACTTAGATGATTTAAAAAAAATAATAGAAATAGAGGTTGAAGACTATTTGAATCATAAAAACCTTAATTTAGAGGTAGAAGAGTTTAAGTCCCTTAACCCCACTGCAGAAAACATAGTTGTAGTCATTTGGCGTAGAATAAGAGCTAGATTAAAAACTGGTTTAGATTTAAAAATAACCCTTTTTGAAACCCCAAGAAATTTTGTAGAATATTCTGGGGAATAAAACTTAGACCATATGGTACATGTTAAAAAACCATTTGAAAGAAATTAACAAATGGCTTTTATTTAAAATTGTCTTTTGTCAAATGTTGAACTAATTTAAGCTACCCACCATATCTTCAGGTTTTACCCAAGCGTCAAAATCCTCTGCAGTTACCAAACCTAAACCTACAGCCTCTTCTTTTAAGGTTGTCCCATTTTATGTGCTGTTTTAGCTATTTTAGCGACATTGTCATACCCTACCTTTGTATTAAGTGCCGTAACCAACATCAAAGATTTGTCTACCAATTCTTTAATTCTAGCATAATTAGGCTCTATGCCTACGGCACAATGATTGTTGAAAGATATTGTTGCATCTGCCAACAACTGTGCCGATTGTAAGAAATTGTATGCCATAACTGGCTTAAAGACATTTAATTCATAATGCCCATTTGCACCTGCAAAACTAATGGTAGCATCATTACCTATAACTTGAGCACAAACCATAGTCAATGCCTCATTTTGTGTCGGATTTACTTTCCCTGGCATAATAGATGATCCCGGTTCGTTTTCTGGAATATGAATTTCACCAATGCCTGAACGTGGACCTGAAGCCATACAACGAATATCATGGGCTATTTTATGTAAAGAAACCGCCAATTGCTTCAATGCACCGTGGCTTTCCACAAGGGCATCATGTGCGGCCTAAAGCTTCAAATTTATTAGGTGCCGTTACAAAAGGTAAATTGGTTAAGGTCGCAATGTGTTTTGCCACCAAAACATCATATCCTTTTGGAGTATTCAAACCCGTCCCTACAGCTGTACCCCCCAATGCCAGTTCTGATAAATGTGGCAAAGTATTTCTTAATGCTCTAATGCCATAATTTAATTGAGCTACATAACCAGAAAACTCTTGCCCTAAAGTCAAAGGTGTAGCATCCATCAAGTGGGTACGCCCTATTTTTACCACATTCATAAATTCTTTCGATTTTCCAGCCAAAGTATCTCTCAGTTTTTCTATGGCAGGAATGGTTGTTTCTACTACTTTTTATACCCTGCTATGTGCATTGCTGTAGGGTAAGTATCGTTTGATGACTGCGATTTATTGACATCATCATTTGGATGAATAGGACTTACATCGCCTAACTTACCCCCGCTCAGTACCAACGCACGGTTAGATATAACCTCGTTCACATTCATGTTAGACTGCGTACCAGAACCTGTTTGCCAAATAACCAACGGAAATTGGTCTGCCAATTTTCCAGCTACAATTTCTTCACAAACTTGTGCTATCAAAGCCGTTTTTTCTAACGCCAATACACCCAATTCTGTATTGGTAATGGTATAAACCTTTTTAAATAAGCAAACGCCTCTATTATTTCCACAGGCATTGAAATTGCTCTGGTCCTATTTTAAAATTGTTTCTAGAGCGTTCTGTTTGTGCTCCCCAATATTTGTCTGCAGGCACTCGCACCTCACCCATCGTGTCTTTTTCTATTCTAAAATTCATTGTCGTTATTGTTTTTTTATAAAAAAAATTAAAGATTTCAAAAATACAAAATAAATATTATTTAAACGGTTTGTTTTGGTATGATTTTAATTTTTTATTCACCTAATTAATAATCAATCACACGCTTTAAATTAACCATGGTTGATAAAAATAAAACCACCTAATTTGTTGATTGCTGTTAATTTATAAAAAAAAGTGTTATTTTTTTACTTTTGACTTCGGTTTACAACCACACTAACGCACAATACCTCAAAAGTGTAACATTCACAGATAATACCATCGCCACGCCAGCAAACACGACTACCAATGGTAAACCTTCTGTAGCGTTAATAGACGCACCTGTATCCATTGTAATAGATACCAAAGGCAATATATATATGGCGTCATTTGGAAGACACGTTATCCAAATGCTGAATGCAGAGACCAATCTAGTCTCTACCATTGTAGGCACATCAGGCACGTCAGGTACAGTAGACAACACCACAGATACATCAGCACTCATTACCCGCCCCGTAGGGTTAGCGATATCCCCAGACGGTTCAAAAATATATTTTCAGTAATCCGCCGCTAATGAAAACAATGTTGTTAGAGCATTTTCTACCACTGATCCGTATGCGGTAACCACAATATCTAAGGTCTTTAATAGCACAGATGACTTTGACAACATCTTTGCTGGAGAAGGGCTAAATCCTATTGCTACAGCGACTGGTCAAATCAGATACACTGCCGCTCGTGAAGGTGCATTTGACTCTCTGGGCAATTATTATTTCACCACAGGGAGTACTGGTTTGACACTCGTTTCGTCATCATATATTCTAAAAATAGGTACGGACAACAAACTGTATAGAATCGCAGGTAATAACCTTGCGGTTGACAACACAGGCTACTTAGGTGACGGTGGCGCCGCAAACGCCTGCTCTATGGAAAATACCTATGGTATTTTGATAGACAAAACGACCAATGATTTGTATTTCACAGACAGATACAACAACAGAGTTAGGAAGATCACAGCGGCCAAAATCGTCATGGACCCTACGGACATCATCAGCACCATACGGGCAACGGACCTACGGAATCTCTCACTGGCACATCTACGGGGTTTAGGGACAACGATGCTGGGACATCGGTCGCTATTAATAGCCCTAGAACATTGAAACTAGATACTAACGGAGATATTATAGTATCAGAGTCTAATCCAGGTAAAATCAGAAAAACAAGCAAGACAGCCCCGTATGCGGTTACTACTATTGCGGGTACAGCTGACGGCTCAGTAGCATTATCAGACGTTACGGGAGATGGTGGTACACCCGTAGCTAACAATGTAGGGTTTGTTACACTAGCAGGGATTGAATATAAAAACGGTGTATTGTATATAGCAGATATTGGTAATGATAAAATCAGAGCTATCTATCCAGGAGCTATACCTACAGACACAGGTGCTAACGGTACTGCAAACAAATATGTAGTGGTATCAGGCATACCTGCACAGATAGACAATGTAACAGTAAATGACGTAAAAAGACTACCTACCAAACAAAACGTAGCCATAGAAATGGAAAGTGCCAAAAAAGCATTTAAAATAACCAATACCACCCCAGCATCTATACCCAATGCCATAGAGGGAATGTTTATCTACAACACGGGTACGTCAAAATTTAGCGTATGCACCACCCCAGGTGCGCCAGGCGTTGCTGTATGGTCAGACATAGGCGCAGGGCAATAAGAAAGAATATTTTTTAAAATCTAAAACAATAATCAAAAAAACATTTCTAACCATATTATTTTACAATACAACAGAAATAAATAAAAACAAAACAATTATGAAAAAGACTATAACCAGCATTGCCAGCATTTTTCTAACATTAGTAGGTGTTATAGCACAGGTAGGCATCAACAATTTTGCGCCTAGTACAGGTGCATTGCTAGAGTTTGCCAACAATACCAACAACAATATCTCTATACTGCTACCACGGGTCAACGGTACGGCAAAGATAACGACAGCCAGCGCTGGGATGATCATCTTTGACACTTCCGTAGGCTGTGCTAAGCTGTACACGACATCATGGAGCAACTGTACAGCCAACACTGGAGGAGCACAGCCCACTATATCACCTACCAGCGCACAGGAAGCTAGGCGCAGAGATAGGTGCTACAGGTGTGGTGATAGCAGATGCACCCAACCCTACGGATACAGCATCTACCATACTAGACCTACAGAGCACCAGCCTAGCATTAGTATTACCACGTATAGACGACCCTAACTACACGATATACAATAACCTGACGTCTTCTCTACCTGGCATGATAGCCTACGATGGGTATTAAAAACAAAAACAGCTTCACAGCACAATATCTAGCCTTAGAGCGTTAATATAAAATTATTTAAATTAGACCAACGGGTTAGACTTTTTATTAATTATTATTATATTTACAAATAAACGCTTAAAAAGTTTTGCGAGTTTAGAAAAAGGTTGTATGTTTGCACCCCGATTGAGAGAGAGGTTTTTTTATTAGAGAGAGGGATTTGAGGTAAAGAAAAAATATTTCAAAAAAGTTTTGCGAGTTTAGAAAAAAGTTTTATATTTGCAACCCCTTACAGAAATAAAGGGAAATTTTTTTAAAGAGAGAGAGAAGTTCATTGTAATAATAGATTAAGAAGACAAAAAAACAAAAAAGCCAAATAAAAGTCAATTCTTTTGAGCGGTACAGATTCAAAGTTATAAAGCATTTAAAATTTTACAACGGAGAGTTTGATCCTGGCTCAGGATGAACGCTAGCGGGAGGCTTAACACATGCAAGCCGAGGGGTAGAATTAGCTTGCTAATTTGAGACCGGCGCACGGGTGCGTAACACGTATGCAATCTGCCCTTATCAGAGGAATAGCCCAGAGAAATTTGGATTAATACCTCATAACATATTTAATGGCATCATTAGATATTAAAAGATTTATCGGATAAGGATGAGCATGCGCATGATTAGCTAGTTGGTAGGGTAACGGTACTACCAAGGCTACGATCATTAGGGGCCTGAGAGAGGGTGATCCCCCACACTGGTACTGAGACACGGACCAGACTCCTACGGGAGGCGGCAGTGAGGAATATTGGACAATGGGTGAGAGCCTGATCCAGCCATCCCGCGTGGAGGAAGACGGTCCTATGGATTGTAAACTCCTTTTATATAGGAATAAACCTACGGACGTGTCCGTAGCTGAAGGTACTATATGAATAAGCACCGGCTAACTCCGTGCCAGCGGTACCGCGGTAATACGGAGGGTGCAAGCGTTATCCGGATTTATTGGGTTTAAAGGGTCCGTAGGCGGTACTATTAAGTCAGTGGTGAAAGCCTATCGCTTAACGATAGAACTGCCATTGATACTGATAGGCTTGAGTGTGGTTGAAGTAGCTGGAATATGTAGTGTAGCGGTGAAATGCTTAGATATTACATAGAACACCAATTGCGAAGGCAGGTTACTAAGCCACAACTGACGCTGATGGACGAAAGCGTGGGGAGCGAACAGGATTAGATACCCTGGTAGTCCACGCCGTAAACGATGAATACTCGCTGCTGGGATTTATTTCAGTGGCTAAGCGAAAGTGATAAGTATTCCACCTGGGGAGTACGTTCGCAAGAATGAAACTCAAAGGAATTGACGGGGTACCGCACAAGCGGTGGATCATGTGGTTTAATTCGATGATACGCGAGGAACCTTACCCGGGCTTGAAAGTTAAGGAATGTTTTGGAAACAGAACAGTCAGCAATGACCTGAAACTAGGTCTTTGCATGGCTGTCGTCAGCTCGTGCCGTGAGGTGTTAGGTTAAGTCCTGCAACGAGCGCAACCCCTACCATTAGTTGCCAGCGAGTCATGTCGGGGACTCTAATGGGACTGCCGATGCAAGTCGAGAGGAAGGTGGGGACGACGTCAAGTCATCATGGCCCTTACGTCCGGGGCTACACACGTGATACAATGGTTGGTACAGAGGCGGCTACACCGCGAGGTGATGCGAATCTCTAAAGCCAATCTCAGTTCGGATTGGAGTCTGCAACTCGACTCTATGAAGCTGGAATCGCTAGTAATCGCAAATCAGCAATGTTGCGGTGAATACGTTCCCGGGCCTTGTACACACCGCCCGTCAAGCCATGGAAGTTGGGGGTGCCTGAAGTCGGTGACCGTAAAGGAGACGCCTAGGGTAAAACTAGTAACTAGGGCTAAGTCGTAACAAGGTAGCCGTACCGGAAGGTGCGGCTGGAACATCTTTTTTAGAGTAACTGTTTTTGTTCAGCGAAATAGATTTGACTTTACTGGTTTTTGTTTTTTTTGTATTCTTAATATTATTATAAAAAATATATTATTTTATCTTTAGGATAAACAACATTTAAACAGTCTCATAGCTCAGCTGGTTAGAGCACTTCTCTGATAAGGAAGGGGTCGGCAGTTCGAGTCTGCCTGGGACTACTATTTATATAGTAAAAACAGGTCTTTTAGTTTGGTTATGTGTTTTTATCTTAAAAATAGAATTAAAAGGAAATTTTAGGGTTGAGATTATTGTGATTATAAGTCATAATTCGTGACTAAAAACTCAAGCACTAAAAATTGGGGGATTAGCTCAGCTGGCTAGAGCGCCTGCCTTGCACGCAGGAGGTCAACGGTTCGACTCCGTTATTCTCCACATATTTTAACTGTAATGGTTAAAAGAAGTTCATTGACATATTGGAAAAAATAGAACAAATAATATTAACCGAAGCGAAAGCGGTTAGAAAGAAATTGTTAAGGGCGCATGGCGGATGCCTAGGCTCTGAGAGGCGAAGAAAGACGCGATAAGCTGCGAAAAAGCTGCGGGGATTGGCACATACGAATTGATCCGCAGATGTCTGAATGGGGCAACCCGGCTGGTTGAAGACCAGTCACTCCTTCGGGAGAGCGAACGTGGGGAACTGAAACATCTAAGTACCCATAGGAAAAGAAATCAAACGAGATTCCCTAAGTAGTGGCGAGCGAAAAGGGACCAGCCCAAAACTCTTATTATGTTGTAGTAGAATCTACTGGAAAGTAGAACCATAGAGGGTGATAGTCCTGTATACGAAACACATAACTAGATTATATTGAGTAGGGCGGGACACGTGAAATCCTGTCTGAATATGGGGGACCATCCTCCAAGGCTAAATACTCCTCAGAGACCGATAGTGAACTAGTACTGTGAAGGAAAGGTGAAAAGCACTTCGAATAGAAGGGTGAAAGATCCTGAAACCGTGCGCCTACAAGCGGTTGGAGCACATTTATTGTGTGACAGCGTGCCTTTTGCATAATGAGCCTACGAGTTAATCTCCCTAGCAAGGTTAAGCAGTTTAGCTGTGGAGCCGAAGCGAAAGCGAGTCTGAATAGGGCGCTAGTTAGTGGGATTAGACGCGAAACCAAGTGATCTACCCATGGGCAGGTTGAAGCTGTGGTAACACACAGTGGAGGACCGAACCGGTTGACGTTGAAAAGTTTCGGATGACTTGTGGGTAGGGGTGAAAGGCTAATCAAACTTGAAATAGCTCGTACTCCCCGAAATGCATTTAGGTGCAGCGTTGAGCATAAGTAGTAGAGGTAGAGCTACTGATTGGATAGGGGGCTTCACCGCCTACCAAATCCTGACAAACTCCGAATGCTACGATATGTTTCTCAGCAGTGAGGGCATGGGTGCTAAGGTCCATGTCCGAGAGGGAAAGAACCCAGACCATCAGCTAAGGTCCCCAAATCTATACTAAGTTGATCAAACGAGGTTGGACTGCCTAGACAGCTAGGATGTTGGCTTGGAAGCAGCAATTCATTTAAAGAGTGCGTAACAGCTCACTAGTCGAGCGGTCCAGCATGGATAATAATCGGGCATCAAGTATAGTACCGAAGCTATGGATTTACATTGAAATATTATGTAAGTGGTAGGGGAGCATTCTAGTCTGCGTCGAAGCAGTGCTGTCAGGCATTGTGGAGCGTCTAGAAAAGAAAATGTAGGCATAAGTAACGATAAAATAGGCGAGAAACCTATTCGCCGTAAGACTAAGGATTCCACAGCTATGCTAATCAGCTGTGGGTTAGTCGGGACCTAAGGATAACCCGAAAGGGTAGTCGATGGACATGCAGTTAATATTCCTGCAACTTGTTATAATTTCGATGGAGCGACGGAGTACTGAAACTACTGCGAACTGACGGAATAGTTCGTTGAACTTGTTAGGTATAGGACTTATAGTTAAATGCGTAGGTCTTGCTGAGCAAGGATAGTACCACAAAGCTTCGGCAGCGTGGATAATGTAGGTAAGGACTTCCAAGAAAACCTTCTAAGGCTAGGTTATAACAACCCGTACCGTAAACCGACACAGGTAGTCGAGGAGAGCATCCTAAGGCGCTCGAGTGAATCGTGGTTAAGGAACTAGGCAAAATAGTCTCGTAACTTCGGGAGAAGAGACGCTGGCAATGTCAGCCGCAGTAAAAGGCCCAGGCGACTGTTTATCAAAAACACAGGGCTCTGCTAAATCGAAAGATGATGTATAGGGCCTGACACCTGCCCGGTGCTGGAAGGTTAAGGAAGGGGGTTAGCTTCGGCGAAGCTCTTGACTGAAGCCCCAGTAAACGGCGGCCGTAACTATAACGGTCCTAAGGTAGCGAAATTCCTTGTCGGGTAAGTTCCGACCTGCACGAATGGTGTAACGATCTGGGCACTGTCTCAACCACGAGCTCGGTGAAATTGTAGTAACGGTGAAGATGCCGTTTACCCGCTGTGGGACGGAAAGACCCTGTGAACCTTTACTATAGCTTCGTATTGACTTCGGGTAAACAATGTGTAGGATAGGTGGGAGACTGTGAAGCGGCGTCGCTAGGTGTTGTGGAGTCAACGTTGAAATACCACCCTTTGTTTATCTGGAGCCTAACTTCGAAAGAAGAACAGTGCGTGGTGGGTAGTTTGACTGGGGTGGTCGCCTCCAAAAGAGTAACGGAGGCTTTCAAAGGTACCCTCAGCACGCTTGGTAACCGTGCGTAGAGCGCAATGGCATAAGGGTGCTTGACTGTGAGACCTACAAGTCGACCAGGTGCGAAAGCAGGACATAGTGATCCGGTGGTTCCGCATGGAAGGGCCATCGCTCAAAGGATAAAAGGTACTCCGGGGATAACAGGCTGATCTCCCCCAAGAGCTCATATCGACGGGGAGGTTTGGCACCTCGATGTCGGCTCGTCACATCCTGGGGCTGGAGAAGGTCCCAAGGGTTGGGCTGTTCGCCCATTAAAGTGGCACGCGAGCTGGGTTCAGAACGTCGTGAGACAGTTCGGTCTCTATCTACAGCGGGCGTTAGAATTTTGAGTGGATCTGACATTAGTACGAGAGGACCGTGTTGGACAGACCTCTGGTGTATCAGTTGTGCCGCCAGGTGCATCGCTGAGTAGCTACGTCTGGAAGGGATAAGCACTGAAAGCATATAAGTGCGAAACCCACCACAAGATGAGAATTCTTTTAAGGGTCGTAGGAGATCACTACGTTGATAGGCTATAGGTGTAAAGACAGTGATGTCATAGCCGAGTAGTACTAATTACCCATATATTTCTCTAACCGCGGCTATTGGTTAATGCTATTTGTTCTATTTTTCTACTATGTTATAAAAGAAATTCTAAAGTTATTTAAAACTTAGGGTGGCTATAGCAGTAGGGCTCACCTCTTCCCATTCCGAACAGAGAAGTTAAGCCTACTTGCGCCGATGGTACTGCATATTTTGTGGGAGAGTAGGACGTCGCCAGTTTACTAAACCCATTATTGATAATAATCAATAATGGGTTTTTTTATACATTAAAACGAAATAATATTTGATGGAACTTTTTGTTTAAAACAGCATAATTTTTCAGAGTTCTAAATTTTTTGTCAAGCCATTTTGAATTATTTCAAGTTGGATTAAGTCAAAAAATATTGGAAAAGCATATCCAAAGGGAAAATCTGCAGTCAATACCCCATTGGGACAAGAGCTTATTCAGTAATTTAATCTTTTGTTATATTCATTTGTGTTTTTGATAGATTTAATTCTTTCCATTGCCACGAGATACTAGATAATAAAAGAGGTTGTCTCAATTTAGATAATTGCAAAGAACAAATAGTAAAATGTAAATGTCCCTATAAATAAAGTCAATATCATTACTATGGTTTTTATGAAACCTACAATAATATTAGTCAAACGATTTGTTTTGTGTTTTAATACTCTTGATAATAATGTCATTGCAATTTCCATTAAAATTGTAGCCATTAGTAAATTTTTTTTCGTCCAAGACTAGAGCGTCAATAGTTTCTGTTAAATATTGTTTCAATAAATTAGTATCCATTAACCCTATTAAGTCGCAGTAGAGGTAATTTTAAACAAATATATCCAAAGGGTTGATAAGAAGAGCTCTTCTTTTATCATTATTTTCAATTGTAGTCATTTATTAGTATGGTAACCCGTTGGGTGCAATTATTTTTTAATAAAATAAATTGATTAAGCATATTGATATGGAAAAAAAACTAATATTCATATAAAATATAGTAAAAAAATTATTTTAAGAGTTTTAGATGTTATAAGTTCTTTGAATTATGAGTTAGAATATAAATATTATGTGGATACAAGACATAAAATGTCATATTTTATGTTATTGTATAGATTTTTTTATACAAAATAGACATCGTACAAAATTATAAATTTAGCGTCATAGCAAACTCGGATTATAATTCTAAGTTAACTTTTCAACATACATATTTTAAGGCTAAATCATTTTTTAATATCCATCAGTAAGAGTTTTCATGAACGCCACAATATCTTTTTCTTCTTGTAGAGTTAGTTTTAGATTACCTAATTCGTCACGGTTTACAGTGGCGGTTACCTCTGGTGTGGGGAAACTTTCTACATCTCGTTTGTTATAAAAATGCACGATTTCTTCTAAGGTATTAAAAAACCCATTGTGTCCGTAAGGTGCTGTGATTGCGACATTACGAAGGCTAGGTACTTTAAATTTACCGTTATGATTAGGGTCGTTAACAATTGTACCTAAACCATTATCTATTGCGTTTGCTCCTTTTGGATTATTTGCTGTAGGATTCGTGTAGAAAGGGTTGTTAGGGTTTTTAGGGATACCTATATTATCATATGTAAAGTCTGTAAATAATATTTTTTCGCTATCGACATCAACTATTGTAGGGTGACATGCGGCACAGTTTCCTTTTTTATCATCATTAAATAGATCTAAACCGCGTTTCTCTTGGGTTGTCAATGTTGCTTGTCCTTTTAGATAAGAATCATATTTACTGGTAAATGGATTTAACTCATCGGATTTTTCATAGGTCGCTATGGCATCTGTTATATTGTTAAAAATAGTTTCGGGATTGGTATTTTTACCATAAACAGTTTTGTATAATTGGTAGTAATTAGCTTGTTGTATTTTATTGATTAGCATGGCTACGTTTACATTGTTCATTTCTAAGGGGTTTAGAAATGGTTTTTTAGCTTGTTCTTCTAACGTATTGGTCGCTCCATCCAAGAATAAACCCCCAACATAGGTTTCACCTTCTGCATCATATTGTAATGTAGGTGTGTATTTATTGTATGCCGCCATTGGTGAATTTCTGTTGCCAAATAATCCATCATGTATACCTTCTGTTGCTATATTGTGGTTAGGGTCTGTAAATCCTGCATTACTACTATGACAAGATGCACAAGATTGTCCCACTGGGTTAGAAAGGTTTTTATCTTCAAATAATTTCTTTCCTAAGACTATTTTATCAATAGGTGTTACAATTGTAGAGTTGATCTCTTCTTGACAGCTGGTTAGGCTTATTAAACTTAAAATTACTTTGGGTATAAAATTGCCTTTCATTAGTTTATTCTTTTGTGTTAATTTATTATTGTAATAGTAAGTGGTTTATGTAATTTTTTAGTTAAAAATTAGCATTAAATCCTAGATAAAAACTTCTACCCACAGCAGGTATTATTCCTGGACCTGGATATTCATCTGTGCGTCGTGTGAAGTAAGCCTTGTCTGTAAGGTTATTAATGCCGATTTTTATACCATAATTTTTTATTTTGTAGGAAGTACTCCAGTCTAGTACAGTATAGGTAGCAATATAGCCAGCCACAGGGTCGGTACTTTTTTTGATATTAGAGGCATCACCGTAGGCGCCGCCTACATAGTTTATCTGAAAAGTGCTAGAGATATTATGACCACTAAATATTATACCTATACGGTTTATAATCTCTGCTGAGGCTTCTACGCGTTTACCACTAAACTTTCCAGATGTATACTTTGCGTCAATGTAGGCGAATGAATTAAACACGCTTAAACCATAAACAGATTTTTGGTCTAAATATTTGAAGATATTAAATTCTAAATAACTTTCTATTCCTTTGTGTACACTGTTCGCAATATTTGTCCGCACTGAGTACTCATTACCAGCTTTATCTGTACGTAATATTAAGCCTACACGGTTGTTGTATGCCATATAAAAAAGACTTACATCAAAGTTAAAAAAGGTTTTTACCGTACCACGATAGCCAAAATCACTATTATACCCTTTAGCATCCTTTAGGTTAGGGTCTATGTATGACACTACGCCTAGAGGTTCTAGTTGTGCATAATCTATAGGGTGGTATGCTTGGCTGATGTTGGCATAGATGGCTGTTTTTTGATTGGTTTTGTATTCTGCACCTGTACCAAATAGTGTAAAGTAACGATTACGGCTTTGATTGGTGGTTATTTGTTCACTTTCTTCTACCTTGTATCCTTTTGCTGTACTGTTTATATACTCAAATCTAACGCCTGGTGTTATGGTGAGATGGTCGTTTAATCTAAAAATATTTTCTACGAATGGTGCAATATTTGTAGTGGTGAAATTTAAATTGTATCCCCAGTCTCCTGTTATGCTAAGGTCAAAATCGCTATTGGTTGTGCCTTCGCCTCCGCCCAAACGTTTAAACCAAGCATAGCTATGCCGTATCCCGCCTGCTAGGATAGATTCTTGATTGCCTAAATTATAGGTTTGTGCTATGCGTAGTTCTGTAGTTACATTGTTCATGTCTTCTTTACCTACCTCACGTGTTACATAAGTACCTGTGGTAGTGTCTATGCTGTCATCGGCCTCAGGACCACCATCTTCGTTACGCCACACTAAGGCTCTATGGCTAAACAGGTAGGTGGTTTTTAAACTAATTTTCGTTTTTTCTATAGGATTATAGTTTGCGTAAGCGGTTATTATGTTCCAGGGGCTTTGTAACCAATTTCGACTACGAGTAGACTGTTGTGGGTTAGCATTAAATTGTTCATCGGTAAGGCCTCCAGGCATTTTTAATTCATTGCGTAGCAGGGAATACTCTACACCTAGCTTTAACCTATCAGAAGCTTCGTATTGAATTTTACCAAAACCAGAAAATTGATATTGTTTGCTATTTGGTCTGTAACCATCCATACGCCGGTATTGTAAATAGGAATAATAACGCCATTTATTTATACTACCGCCTAAAGAGGCAAATGTGTTGGACATACCAAAGTCGCCAATGGTTTGGGATATTTTTAATTCAAATGGTTTGTTTAGCGGTGCGTCATTGATAATATAGTTTACTAAACCACCAAATTGGGATCCAAATTGTAATGATGTCGCACCACGCACCATCTCTATGTGGTTTACAGCCTCCATGGGTGGTAGATAGTACGCTTCGTTATAGCCATAGACATCTGCACTAATGTTGTATCCATTTTGGCGGGTATTCATTTCTATACTTTGGGTAGGGTTTAATCCTCTTGAGGCGATACCATTTGCGGTGAAACCACTACTTTCCGTTTCTACAATGTTTAATCCAGGTATTCTGCCTAATATTTGTCTCGTGTTGTTTATAGCTTTGTTGGCGTCTAGACTATCAACTGAAATTACCTCAGTCTTTTTACCAGCATAAATAATTCCGTCTTTCTCGTCTAATAAATGACCTATACCTTGTAGTGTCTGATAACCAGTTACTTTTACAATGTCTAACTTTTGTATAGCGGCTATGCTGTCCTCTACAGGGGTTATTTCTTGTGCGTGGATAATTATAAATGAACCAAGGGATATTAATGTAATTATTTTATGTAACATAATTTTATTAAGATTAATTATAAACTACAAAACTATAAAATAAAACTTATTTATACTAAGTTTAAATACTATTTTTTTATTCTTTTTTTTTCTTATAGCAATCTATAGCTTTTTACCAACAATTATCCCACAAAAATTAGTTGTATTTTGAAATAAAAAAAACCAGGCTTTATAACTGGTTACTTAACACTAAGTGATTAACTAAACTTTAGTGCTTGTAGCGTTTAGTGCATTCTTCTATTATTTGAAGAGCTTTTTCTTTTCCAGCCCAGCCCTCTATGTTTACTTCTTTTTTTTCTAATATTTTATAGGTTTGAAAGAAATTTTCTATTTCAGCAATTAAATGTTTGCCCACGTCTTCTAGGTTTTCTAGATGACTCCAATTAGGGTCTGATACGGGTACGCAAATTACTTTTTCATCCTGTCCTTTATCATCTGACATGATCAATACGCCTAATGGCTTTACTTCTACTACACAGCCGGGAAATGTAGGCTCGGTCAATAACAATAAGAAGTCTAAGGGATCTCCATCTAAGGCTAATGTGTCTGGGAAAAACCCATAATCTGCTGGGTAAACCATTGAAGGGTATAACATTCTATCAAAATGTATTTTACCTGTTTGGTGGTTGTACTCATATTTGTTTCTGCTACCTCTTGGTATTTCTACAATTACGTCAAAAGTTTTTGTGCTCATAAAATTATTTATTTATTATTTTAAAATCCAACCTTAAATCCTACGTTTATACCAAATTTTCTTATGCTAGGATTGTTTTCTAGATAGTTTCCACGCCAATTAAAATCTATTCTAAATATACGCCAGTTACCTAAGCCTATGTTTTCTAAACCTACGCCATATTCATAATAAACTTGTTGGTCTGGTGCCACGTAATTTACATTAGATAGGTTTATTGTTTTATTTTCTGTTGAAATACTACCTAAAGCTCCTCTAATAAAGGCGACCTCTCTTAGTTTTAATTTTTTGATTAATGGGATGTAACCTAATAATCTTCCGCCAAAATGTTGCTCAACAGATCCCATACCATAAGTATCTGATACAAATTCATAATAAGATAATAATGAAAATGAATTGGGTACAATAGAGTATGATTGGTTGGCTGGGATAATATTGAGTAATGATAATGGTACTTGCCCAAATGTTTTGCCTACCTCTAAAGATAAATTGGTACGACCAAAAGAACCGATTAAAAAAGGTTGTTTGTATGAAAATTGTAATTTATCATAATTAAATTGAGAGTTCATTGTGCCATTTAATCCTTTTGTATAAAGGAGCATGAACGTTGGGGTCAGTGAATTGTGCTCAAAACGATCTACGCCGTAGAGTGAAAACTTAGCTCTGGGTCTTGCCGTTATAGAAAATGTAAGGTGAGTATCTGTAAGGTTGTTTTGTGGTTTATTCTCGTATAGATAATTTATATTAAAACTAGGACTGGCAGACTCTATGTTTTGATGTGTTGCGTCTAATCTAATTTGAAAATTATCCCATGGGTCGATTGCCATAAAGGTATTTATTTTATTTATTGTACTCAGATTTGCGTTTGTTCCACTGGCAAAAAAACTAGATGTAGCAAATGCTTTTGATGTAATGTCCTCCTCATCAGTTAGCTGTGCCGCTAATTGTGCTATGTCTTTTTTAAAACCTAAACCCACGGTGAAACGATTCTCTTTGTTAAACATATACTTAGCTTCGGCTCCATATTTAAATTTTGCATCTTTAAATCCATATGCTCCGTATGCACTTATTCGCCACATGTCATTCTGGGAGAAGAATGTTCTAGCACTCAATCTTAATCGATAACCTTCTACATCATTTATACCAAAACAAGAGTATAAGTTACCAACATCTACGCTACGCCAAAGATTTACATAGCCAGATGTTACCGTCTCTATAAGGGTTACGGCATGTTTAAATCTTGGTATTTTTTTCAAACTGTCCAATGTCGCATAAACGCCTGATTCGTTTTTACTTAATTTTTCAAATCTATTTTCGGTCCAAAATTCATCGCTTTTTATATTCACATCAGCTGAAGATTCAATGTATCTTTTACTAAAAAAATCTTTGTCTAAGGGTTTTTCAAATTCGTAGTTTTTAAAGGATAACGTACGGTGTGCGTATATTCCTTTGGCTTTTTCATTGTTAGAAAGTAAAGACATATCTAGCATTACATAGTTTCTTTTGGGTAAAAAGATAGAGTCACTCAACACATCATATTCTAATTCTGAATACAAATCTTTGACAAAATTAACATTAATTCCTTTAGTAGACTGTAGTGTGACTTCTTTTACGGCATAGCTACCATCACTGATATAGATATTTCCTTTAAAGGTTAGTTCGCCTTTTCTTTTTGGCGAATATTTTATTTTATAGCAATTTATTCCTCCCTTCACAAGGGTATCCATCAATTGATAATCATACACTGAAAAACCATCTGTAGCAACCGGACTGACAAAATTTTTATCAAAGAAATTTAACCTATTGTCGTATATATTATATTCTCTATAAAGGTTTTTAATGGTCTTGGTTATCATTTCATTTTGTTCAAAACCAGAGGTTTTATTGGCAATTAAATCTTTTCGTAATCTTTCATCTGGTTTATTGCTACCGTATGTCTTGTACAAAGATTCGTTTAAAAATACAGGTAAAAAAGGTTTTCCAGTAATTCTAGAGGTATCTATTTTATCAAAAATGAATTCAAATTTTTTAAATATTCTATTTTTCCGAAAGGTACTATCAATGTTATTAAGGTCAAATTCTATTTTCTCGTACTCGTCATATTGGTATTCTTTAAAATTACGTAGCCCATTATTTTTTTTCTTAGCCCATAATTTTCTTAATATTTCATATGCTGGGTTTTCTTCTTTATTCTTGTATTTTTTTATTTTAGCTGATATTTTTACTGTAGTTAATTCATTTACCTTTAATTCATTTTGTACGTTTATTATTGTGTCTTTTTCTGGGGTTAAATTTATTTTCATACCATAACTTATCGCGACTTGTAAGGTTATGGTTTTTGTGATGTAACCATAAGATATGATGTCTATTTCTTTATACGTCTTGGCATTATCTTCCAAATAAAAAGTGCCATCAGCGTTAGTTATAGTAGTTACACTGGAGTTTTTGAAATAAATATCAGCATAGGGTAATGGTTTTTGTGTTGCTTCATCGTACAAAACACCAGAAATTTTTGTTTGTGCAAAAAACTGTGTAGAGATTATGATGAAAAATGATACTAAGAATAATTTATAGCCGCGTGTTTTCAAACTAATTATATTTTAATGTATTATTTTTTGTATAATACTTTTTTTATTTCAGCTATTACATTTTCTTTGCTTGGTAGCCATAATTCAAATAGACATTGAGCGTAAGGTGCTGGTGTATCTGCAGTTGTAATTCTTTTTATTGGTGCGTCAAGGAAATCAAATGCTTTTTGCTGTACCATATAGCTGATTTCCGTAGCTATAGATCCATAGGACCAAGATTCTTCTAAAATAACTAGACGGTTTGTTTTTTTGACAGATTGAAATATGGTATCGTAATCTAGTGGTCGTATGGTGCGTAAATCAATTACCTCAACACTTATCTTTTCCGACTCTAAATCTGTGGCAGTAGCTAATGCTAGCTTCATCATCTTACCATAAGATACCAAAGTGACATCTGTCCCTGTACGTTTAATGTCCGCTTTGCCTAATGGTATGGTATACTCTTCTGTAGGTATTTCCATTTTATCACCATACATCTGCTCGGACTCCATAAAAATGACAGGGTCATTATCTCTAATTGCGAACTTCAGTAAGCCCTTTGCGTCATACGCATTAGAGGGCACGACGACTTTCAGCCCAGGAGCATTAGCGAACCAATTGTCAAAAGATTGTGAATGCGTAGCCCCTAGTTGTCCAGCAGAACCAGTAGGTCCTCTAAACACAATGGGTATGCTCCACTGACCACCACTCATTTGTCTCATTTTTGCTTCGCATTGTTTATAATTTGGTCTATAGCGACTAAAGAAAATTAAAAGTCATAAATTCTATAATGTACCGGCATCCAGTCATTGCCGACCCTATACCAATACCCGTAAAGCCTTGTTCAGCTATTGGGGTGTCTATGACTCTTTTGCCCCAAACTCTGCCAACATACCTTTAGATGCTTTGTAAGCTCCATTGTACTCGGCAACTTCCTCACCCATTAAGTATACACTTTCATCTCTACGCATTTCCTCGCTCATAGCTTGACATATAGCCTCTCTAAATTGTGTTTCTATCATTATTTTAATAATATAATTAGGCGTATGATTTAGCTAGTTATTCATACAAAACTAATATAAAATATTTACTATAAAAAAAAGACCTTATATTTAATCCTTAATTTATTTTTATAAATTGTATATAAAATATTTATTTTGAAAATTAATATCATTATTACACTTATTTTAATGTCACTATTATGCATGTTATCATTAGTTATAAATTCTATTTATAAACAAAATTATTTTATACACTGTCCCTTAAATTATTTTTTTAATATTCACTGCCCTTTTTGTGGAATACAGAGAGCTATAAACGCTTTATTTCAGGGTAGTTTAATATGTGCTTTACAGTATAACATTATGTTTACAGGGTTATTACCCATATTCATTGTATTAGGAACTAAAAGCATAATAAATCACTTTTATAATGTTAATTTTCATTTTAAGGTAATAGAAACACGTTTTTTTTGGTCTATAATGATTGTTTTATGGTTAATATACACCATTTTTAGGAATATAATTTGATTCATTTTTAGTAAGTTTGCAGACAACAATTTACTAGATTAATACTAATTTTTTTTAAGAATATTTATGTTTCAAAACTTACAAGATAAACTAGATAAGGCACTACATACGCTAAAAGGCAAAGGACAAATAACTCAAATAAATGTTGCCGAAACTGTAAAAGAGATCCGTAGGGCATTGATAGAAGCTGATGTTAGCTATAAGGTCGCCAAAGAGTTCACTGACAGGGTAAGAGAAAAAGCACTAGGGCAGGACGTATTGACTACCCTTAATCCAGGGCAATTGATGGTAAAAATAGTTCACGATGAGTTGGCTTTGCTGATGGGAGGAGAAAGCGTTGGTATAAACTTGTCTGATAATCCAACTATTGTATTAGTTGCAGGTTTACAAGGGTCTGGTAAAACTACTTTTCAGGTAAATTGGCTAATTTCCTTAAAAATAAAAAAAATAAAAACCCACTTTTAGTCGCTTGCGACGTATATAGACCGGCAGCTATTGAGCAATTAAAGGTGTTAGGGGGGGGAATTGGTGTACCAGTATTTACCCAAATGGATAGTACAAACCCTGTAGAGATAGCCCTAAACGCATTAAAATTTGCTAAGGAAAACAAACATAATGTTATAATTGTAGATACCGCAGGACGTTTGGCTATAGATGAAGCTATGATGGCGGAAATAAAAATGTACACACCGCAATAAAGCCATCAGAAACCCTTTTTTGTAGTAGATTCTATGACGGGACAAGATGCAGTGAATACTGCCAAAGCATTCAATGATTTACTAAATTATGATGGTGTTATTTTTAACTAAATTAGATGGAGATACACGTGGAGGAGCAAGATTAACCATCAGAACCATCGTAAACAAACCTATAAAGTTTGTATCAATGGGTGAAAAAGATGGACGCGCTAGACATATTCTATCCAGAACGTATGGCTGATAGAATTTTGGGAATGGGAGATGTAGTGTCTTTAGTCGAAAAAGCCCAAGAACATTTTAATGAAGAGGAATCAAAAAAGATACAGAAAAAAATAGCGAAAAATAAATTTGATTTCATCGATTTTTTAGCCCAAATCAATCAGATTAAAAAAATGGGAAATATGAAAGATTTAATGGGCATGATACCTGGTGTAGGGAAGGCTATAAAAGACGTAGAGATAGATGAAAACGCTTTTAAACACGTAGAGGCTATCACACAATCTATGACGCCAATGGAACGTGAAACCCCAAATGTTATAGATGGTAAACGCAGAAATAGATTAGCAAAGGGATCAGGCACAAATATTAATCAAGTGAATCAGTTGATGAAACAATTTGCGGACATGGGTAAAATGATGAAAATGATGCAAGGGCAAATGGTAAAAAAAATGATGGAAATGATGGGAGGATTAAAAGGTATGAAATAAAAAAGAGCTAAAAAATAAAATAATAATATTTTTTAGCGAACAAAAAACACTATATTTGCTTCCTAAAATAAAAAAACAGATTTTTATATGTTAATAATACCAGTAAAAGACGGCGAATCAATAGATAGAGCATTAAAAAAGTACAAAAGAAAATTTGACAAAACAGGAATTGTACGTCAATTAAGAAGTAGACAACAGTTTCTGAAACCTTCTGTAACCAAAAGACAATCAAACATACGTGCCGCATACAAACAAAAAATGCAAACTAAAGAGGAGATTTAAAATTAAACATAAATAAAAAGCCCTAATAACCTTAAAATTATTAAGGCTTTTCACTTTTCAATAATGTTTTACTACATAAAAAAAAATAGGGATAAAAAATATTTAATAATCCCTTAATTAAGAAGACTGATAGGGGTATTTATGGGTTATTTTTAGATGTTTTTAGCTTCCTCTATCTTCTTTCTCCTATTTGTTGCCTCCACATAGCATAATATATAAATTTTTATCTGTAACTAAGCTATCATGTGTACCAGTTTCTATAACGGCTCCTTTTTCTAACACGTATATTCTATCGGCATGCATTATTGTACTTAATCTATGTGCTATCAGTACGGTTATTTGTTCTTTGTGTGATGAGACTTCTTTAATTGTATTGGTTATCTCTTCTTCCGTTAATGAATCTAATGATGATGTTGCTTCATCAAAAATTAAAATATGTGGTTTTCTTAACAGTGCTCTGGCAATGGAAATTCGTTGTTTCTCCCCTCCAGATAGCTTCAATCCATTTTCTCCAATAAGTGTATTTATGCCCTCTTTTGTGCGAGAGATTAATTGTGTACAGCTTGCCTTTTCTAAGGCTTCTTTTATTTCTTCATCAGTGCTATTTGGTGCCACAAACTGTAAGTTTTCTTTTATTGTACCTGAAAAAAGTTGAGTATCCTGAGTTACAAACCCTATTTGGTTTCGTAACTCATCCAGTTATATATTGCCTTCATCCTTTCCATTGTATAACACATTTCCATTTTCTGGACGGTATAATCCTACTAAAAGTTTCATCAGCGTAGACTTACCACTACCCGATGGACCTACAAAAGCAATGGTTTCGCCTAGTTTCACTTCAAAATTAATATTATTGATTGCATTGTGTTCAGCTGTTTTGTGTTTGAAAGCTACATTTTAAAAGGATAACGTTTCAATAGGTCCAAGAGCTTGTGGATTAATTAGCCTTGGTTCTGGCGTTTTTTGCATCAAATTATGGAAATTATTCAACGATGCTTCGTACTCCTTATAGGTTAGTAACACATTCCCGACCTCTTGAAGTGGACCAAACACAAAAAAAGAAAATATTTGCATAGTCACTAGTTGTCCCGCATCCATTTTATCCTTAAAAATTAAATACATTAATATAAACATGATTACTTGACGTAGGGTATTTACTACCGTGCCTTGTACAAAACTTATACTTCTTAATCTCTTCACTTTTATTAATTCTAATTCTAATATCTTATACGTATTTTTGTTTAACCTGCCTACTTCTTGGTCTGTTAGCCCTAGACTTTTTACTAGCTCTATATTTCGCAGTGACTCTGTCGTAATACCAGCCAATAGGGTAGTCTTATTTACAATAATTTGTTGAATTTTTTTTATCTGATTGCTCAATTTGTTGGTGATGAATGTCAAACCAAAAATACCTACAAAATAGGCTATTGGTATAGACCAATGAATGTAGATGGTTGCGTAAGTCATTACAAAAATAATACCTACAAATACCCCAAATAGTATGTTTATAAAGCTATTCATAAATTTCTCAGTGTCTATTCTTACCTTTTGTAGAATGCTTAACGTCTCTCCACTACGTTGATCTTCAAAATCTTGGTATGGCAATTGCATAGCTTGTTTTAAGCCATGGGTAAATACACTTGCTCCAAATTTTTGTATCACAACATTTAATACATAGTCTTGAAAGTTTTTAGCGATTCTACTTACCATAGCTACTGATATTGAGCAAAATAATAGAAATATAACACCTGGTTGACTCCAAGTGAAGGATTTAAAAAAACAGTCATAACCAAATGTTGTCCTATTTTTAGAGTAATCGTTGGTAAGATTAATCAACTTGCCCAAAATTATAGGGTCAATTAAAGAAAAACCTGTATTAATAGCGGCTAAAATTAGGGTAACAAAAACCATCCAACGGAAGGGTTTTAAATAAACATAGAGTATTTTCATAGAAAAAAAAATGTATGCAAATTTATTGTTTTTATTTATGGTATGAATGGCAGGTTTAATAAAAAAATATTTCTTTTTTTTACTCAAAAAAAATTAAATTTACCAATATGTTTATATTTAAGCTAAAAAATCAGCTAAAACTATGCTTCCAAAATTTTATTTAAAATCAATTTCTCTTAATACTCTTTTAATTTTATTATCTAGCTTATTCTTTAATTGCAAAACAGTTAATAATATGGATAAGCAATCTAATGAAATTAAGGCATTACTTCTGGGTATCAAAATAAAAAAGGTTGAAAATAGTTTGAAAATTACGTTTAACGAAACAGCAACTCAAGGTGTTAAATTTGTCTCTGGAGGCTATTTATTAGACGATTATAGTACTAAGACCTTAGAAATACTGGCTACTGTTTTTTAAAAATATTCTAAAACGACTATTATTGTTTCTGGCTACACAGATGATGTGGGTAATGAGGATAACAACATGGCGTTGTCTAAAAAAAGAGCTGATAGCGTTGTAAATGAACTCGTAGAGGTAGATGAAATAAACGTAAACCGCTTGAAATCAAATGCTTTTGGTGAGTCTTTACCTGAATGCACAGAACAAACAGCTGAATGCCGTGGTATAAATAGGCGTGTGGAAATATTAATTTCTCCTGAGGAGAAAATGAAATTGATAAAAGAGGCTATTGATGCAAATCCCGACTAAGTTAAATTTTAATTAGGTGTATTGTTACAACACCTCTGCAACGATAAAAGTACTACCGCCAACAAATATTAAATCGTTTTTGTTGGCGTTTTTTTTAGCTGCGATTAATGCACATGTGACGGTATCGTAATATGTAGCATTAATGTTTTTTGGCACTATTTTCTTCAATTCAGTTATTGGTAGTTTTCTTTCTAAACAAGGGGCTGAAAAATAATATTTAGCTTCTCTAGGAAATAAAGTTAACATTTCTATAACGTTTTTATCCTTCACAAAGCCTAGCACTAGATGTAGGGTTTCAAAGGATTGTTGCTGTATCTGAGTTACCACATAACTTAACCCAGCTTCATTATGAGCTGTATCGCAAATTATAGTAGGGTTTAAGTCTATTGTTTGCCATCTGCCAAAAAATGATGTGTTTTTTACTACGTTAGCAAATCCATTTATTATATTTTGTTCAGAAATTTTAAAATTTTGTTGTAAAATATTTATTGCCTTTAATACTGTTTGTTTATTTGTTCGTTGATAAATACCTGCTAAATCTGACCAATAATTGATTTCTAAATCATCCTGAGCAAAATATATCTTAGCATTTTCTAAATCAGATTTGACCACAAAGATTGTTTTTGTTTCAGGCACCACTTCGCCTATAACTACTGGCGTATAGCGTTTAATGATTCCCGCCTTTTCACCGGCTATCTCAGCTAAAGTATTGCCTAATATGGCGGTGTGGTCAAGGCTTATGTTGGTGATGATGCTTAGTATAGGTTTGATGATGTTGGTTGAGTCTAATCTACCCCCTAAGCCAACCTCTATAATGGCAACGTCTACCAATTGTTCTTTAAAATACTGAAATGCCATGGCTGATGTCATTTCAAAAAAAGAAACTTGTAATTCTTTTAATTTTTGCTGATGGTCGGTTACAAAACGTGCTACAAAATTTTGAGGACATTCTATGCCATTAATTTTTATCCTTTCTGTAAAATTTTTTAAATGCGGAGATGAGAATATCCCAACAGTATATCCCGAGTCTTGTAATACTGATGCTAATAAGTGACATGTACTACCTTTACCATTTGTGCCACCTACGTGTATGGTCTTATAACTTAACTCTGGTGCTTGCAAATAAGCAGACAATGCTAGGCTATTGTCTAGATTGTTTTTATAGGCCTTTATACCTATGTTTTGATACATTGGCAATTGGGTATAAAGCCAATCTAGGCCCTGCTGGTAATTCATTTAATGCTTGTGGAAAGTTCTAACATTTTATTGATTGGTTTTACCGCTTTTTCTGCTAAAGCGGCATCTACTAGTATTTCTGGTAATTCATATTTCATACACAAATACAGTTTTTCTAATGTATTTCTTTTCATGTACATACACTCACTACAGGCACAGCTTTCGTCTTGTATTAATGCTGGAATTAGTGTTTTATTCGGTGCACGTTTTTTCATTTCGTGTAAAATTCCTTCTTCTGTAGCAATTATATACTTTGTAGTACTATCTTCTTGTACATATTTTAATAATTCTGACGTAGAACCAACAAAATCTGCAATAGATAATACTGGAGACTCAGACTCAGGATGTGCTATTAATTTAGCATCTGGATGTTCAGCCATTTGATTAGCTATTCTTTCCATGAAAGCTTCATGTACCATACATGCACCATTCCACAGAATCATATCTCTGCCTGTTTCTTTGATTAAGTATGCTCCTAAATTTTTATCTGGGGCAAAAATTATTTTTTTGTCTTTTGGTATAGCATTAATGATACTTTTAGCATTACTAGATGTACAAACTATATCTGTTTCGGCTTTTACTCCTGCATCACAATTAATATAACTAACTACAACGGCATCTGGATGTTGTGCTTTTAGTTTAGCTAATCCCACTCCAGTACAAGAATCTGCTAAGGAACAACCGGCTAGTAAATCTGGTAAGACTACTTTTTTCTCCATATTAAGTATCTTAGCGGTATCTGCCATAAAATGTACACCACAAAATACAATCATATCAGCATTTGTTTTCTTTGCTTCCCGAGCTAGTTGTAGGCTATCTCCTAAAAAATCAGAAATATCTTGTATGTCCCCAGTTTGGTAATAATGAGCAAGGATTATAGCGTTTTTTTCTTTCTTCAAATCTTGTATGGCTTGAATCAAGTCTAAATCCTTTGGTATAGGGATATCTAAATATCCTTTTAAAGGTAAAGTACTTATTGCTTTTTCTAGCATTGGCATGATTATTTATAACAAGACACTTTTCTGTATTGCTGTTTCAGCAATTAGAGCATGTTTATGACTATTAATTAGATTTTTGTTTCAATTTTTTTAATATTATCGCTCAACGTACCCATAAATTTGGTTAATGGTTTTTCTACCATCATTTTTACCATAGGATTAAATTGCCCTTCAAAGTCTACTAATACAGTAGATGATGTTGCGTCTACGGGATTAATATTAATATTTAAATCAAAAGTTAATGTGCTACCAGCCGCCGTTAGTACAACTTTACTGTTAGGTGTAGTTTCTTTAAATTTCAAAGCAATCTCTGGCATACCTTTACTGCCAAATTTAAAACCTGTATCTCTGTACTCAAATTTTGTTAGGTTTTCAGGCATTAATTGCTCATAATTAGTAGAAACAATTAAAAAATTATAAACTTCTTCTGCACTTTTGCTTAATTTAACAATTTCTCCTTGTAATTTCATTTTTTTTAATTTATTTTCGTAGTTAATAATAGTAAAATACAAATGTATAAAATTTTTGTAAACGAGAAGCTGTTGATTATATTTAATGAACCTAAACTAACAATTAATAGTCTTTTTTATAACAACAATGTGGTTTTTGAAAAGGCATTAGATTTACTTTTCAATACATCTACTAAAAGTTTAGTTATTCACCACCCAGACTTAGAATTTGTTTGGGATTGTTTTACTAAATTTTTAAAAAACATAACAGCCGCTGGCGGTGTTGTATTGAATGAAAAAAATGAAATATTATTTATCCATAGACTTGGTAAATGGGATTTGCCAAAAGGAAAGCTTGAAGTTGATGAAGGATTAGCAGATGGCGCTTTACGGGAGGTAGAGGAGGAGTGTGGGATAACTAACATTACCTTAAATGACTTTATTCTAGAAACATATCATGTATATTTATTTAATAATACATATATATTAAAAACAACTCATTGGTATAATATGTATTACAATGGGAGTCAAAATATGAAACCACAAACGGAAGAAGGCATAGATAAAGTTGCTTGGTTTAGTAAAAACGATAGTTCATTACCACTGGCTAAAACTTATGGTAATATTAATTTATTATTTGATTATTATTTTAATTCAACATTAAATACTTCTGAAAAATAAATCTTAACTTTTCCCTTAACCTCGCTCATCATAATAGCTTTGTCTAATTCTCTAGCCAAAGACGTTACAGCCTTATCTTTTATACCACAGGGTATTATGTGGTCAAAATAGTGTAAATCTGTATTTACGTTTAGACCAAAACCATGCATTGTAATCCATTTTGTCGTTTTCACCCCCATAGCACATATCTTTCTAGCATAAGGTTTACCTACGTCTAACCAAACCCCTGTTTCTCCAACAGATCGTTGTCCATTCAACCCATAATCTGCTATGGTTTTTATAATTATCTCTTCTAAAAGTCTGAGAAATTTATGTATATCTGTGAAAAATTGATCTGAATCTAAAATGGGATAACCAATTAGTTGCCCTGGACCATGGTAAGTAATATCTCCACCTCTATTGGTTTGAACAAATATAGCATTGATGTTTTTTAATTTATCTGGGTCTACTAGCAAATTATTATTGTTGCCACTTTTACCCAAAGTGTATACGTGAGGATGCTCCAAAAATAATAAATTATTTTTAGGTAGAATTATCGGAGCGGTTGTTAAGTTACGGTTATTAATTTTTATTTTAACGGCATCTTGAAGCGACTGTTCTTGTAATGAAAAGGCTTCTTGATAATCAATTAATCCTAAATCTTTGAAAATAACGCTTTTCATTCTAATTTTCAATTGTTTTTTACAAGAAAAGCTAAATTAATATTTTTTAGCACAACAAAGGCATTTTTATTTATCTTTGGATTACAATTTTAGGCATTAAAGAATGAACACAATAATAGAGATTACAAAGTATTTTATCCCAACAATTATATTTGGGGTAATTGTTTATTTCATAGTCGATCGCTTTTTCTCTGAAGAAGAAAATAAGCGGAGGTTAGAAAAAGACAAATTAATGCATAAGTCTAAGCTGGAAATAAGTAAAGATGTTCTACCTCAAAGACTACAGGCTTATGAGCGTATTGCTTTGTTTTTAGAACGAATAAAGCCATCACACCTCGTACGTAGAGTGGGTTTAGAGGATGAATTGAAAACGTATGAATATTATTTGATAGAATCCATACAAACAGAATTTGATCATAATCTATCCCAACAAATATATATAACTCCTGATACTTGGAAGATTATTTACTCTGCTAAGAATGCTACACAAAATTTCATCAAACAATGTGTAGATAGTTTAGATGCTAACGCTACATCTACAGATTTACAACAGGCAATTATTAGGCGTAGTATTGATGAAAACTCTCCATCATCAGCGACATTGTTGTATTTGCAAAAAGATGTACAGGGTAGTTTTTAGTAATTATCATGAAATTATTATGGAAATTTAGGGTATTGTTTGAAGTTAGGGTCTCTTTTTTCTAAAAACGCATGTTTACCCTCTTGAGCTTCCTCCATTAGATAGTACATTAATGTTGCGTCACCAGCTAGTTGCATAATTCCGTGTTGCCCGTCTAGCTCTGCGTTTAGGCAACGTTTTATCATTCTTAAAGCCAATGGACTCCGTTTTTGCATTATTTTACACCACCCTATGGTTGCGTCTTCTAGATCTGCTAGAGGCACTACTTTATTTACCATTCCCATATCCATAGCCTCTTTAGCAGTATATTGCTCGCACAAAAACCAAATTTCTCTAGCCTTTTTCTGCCCCACGTGACGTGCTAGGTAGGATGAGCCAAACCCTCCGTCAAAACTGCCTACTTTTGGCCTGTTTGTCCAAATTTAGCATTTTCAGATGCTATAGTTAAATCACAAACCACATGTAATACATGTCCGCCACCTATGGCATAACCATTTACCATTGCCACAACTGGCTTGGGTAATTCTTTTATTTTTTTGTGTAGATCTAGTATGTTTAATCTTGGTGTACCATCCTCGCTAATGTAACCACCCACGCCCTTTACATTTTGGTCTCCTCCGCTACAAAATGCTTTGTCTCCCTCACCCGTAAATACTACAACATCAATATCTACACGCTCTCTACAAATATCCATTGCGTCTAGCATTTCAAAATTTGTTTCAGGTCTAAAGGCGTTGTAAACCTCAGGTCTATTGATTGTTATTTTTGCTACACCTTCAAATATTTCAAACCTAATGTCTTTATAAGGTTTGATTGTTGTCCATTCTCTTGTCATATTTTTTTATTTTTTTTCTTTCGTCCGATAAATCGTATCACTGAACCTGTACCGTTATGATAAAGTCCTTCGTTCAATTCAATTTCTCTTTCTACTAATTCTATAATTTCATAATTCGGAAAGTCAGATTTTATTTCGTCCATTGAAAATAAACTTTCAATATCCTTTGGTCCCCCAATTTTTTCGTTTGCAGTCACATAGTCAATGTGTTTTTTGCTAAACGCTTCAAAAATTATTATCCCATGATTTTTTAAAAATCTATCAAATATTTTATGATATACCGATTTAATTTTAGCAGGAAAGTGTGCGTATATTAGACCGATTACGTCAAATTGTTCGTTTTCAAAATCTAATGTTTCCAATTCTCCAACTTTGTAGTCGATTGTTACATTATTTTTCTTAGCAAGTTTAATGGCTTTGTTTTTACCTTCACTACTTATGTCAAAAGAAGCAACTGTCCAACCAATTTTAGCACCAAATACCGCATTTCTCCCTTCTCCCTCTGCTGGAAAAAGGATTGTACCAACAGTTAATTTTGTCAATTGTTCTTTTAAATAATTGTTTGGCTCTTCGCCATAAGCAAACTCGTCATTGCTGTATCTGTCATTCCATCTCGAAGTCCAAATGTCATTTAATTTTTGAATATCGTCCATGTTTTTATTTACATATTTCATAGCTGCTTCTGCAAATTCCTCCCATTTTTCGTGATAATCATACGAAATTTGTACCCATTCCTTCATCGCTCTTTTTTTTCCTGATGGGTCAAACAGTTGTGAACCGTCTAAACATAATGCTTCGCTATGCACTTCACCTGTCAATTTAAATACCATTTCGTTTTGAAAAAAACAAATAAACGCTTTTCCGTTTATTTTGAAGCAAGGTTTCCCGAACATTTGGCTTTGCTCAGCATCTTTTAGTTTCTGTCCGATTTGGATGTATAATTCTAGTCTTTCCATCGTTTACCAGTTCTTATTTTACTTTAATAAAGTGATGTGTGCTAAATGACAGATAGATATCTTTTGGTCTAATTTTAAGGATTCATAGTGTTTTGGGTGAATAAATATTGTTGTTAATAATGATTTCCGGTCTTTGAAACTCTCCAATGGGGAATTTTAATTTTGCCATTATGGTAAGTCAATGTATTATTTTACCGCCTTATTTTTAACAAAAATCTTTCTGTGAAGGACATTTTTTTTATTATCCGTAACATTTCATTGGTCAAAAAATCTTGAAAATCTTTGTTGTGAGGTTGTTTTTCTGCTTCAATATAGCAACCTATAGCTTTTTTATGGTCATTTTTATTTTCATAAATTTTACCTTTTTGACACAGCATGGTTGCCTTGTGTACACCAACTACTGTGGGGTACTCTTCTACCATTTCGAATGCTTTGTCATATTGGTTGATGTCTATCAATAAATAAACATAATTTACATAAACTATTGCGTAGGTTTTGTTACAAAATTTTATAGCCAACTCGTAATGCATCTGAGCTTTTTGCAAATCACCTATCTTTGTCTCATAAATCCATGCTAAATGATTGTGAGCTCTACCAAAACTTGGTTCTAGTGCTACTATTTCATGCAATAAATCTTTAGCTTTAGCTATTTGATGCTCATCTATTGATTTATTAGCATCTAAAAATAAACTTTCTACTGCTTGCATTTGTTTATAGATTTTTGTTAATCGTATTACAAATATATATTCTTATTATGAATAAAAAAAGCCTAGAAATCTACTTTCTAGGCTTTTTCTATATATGTTTTGTATAGGTTATTATCTTTTTGCTCTTACAGCACTAACGGTTAGGTTTTTCCTACCTTTAGCTCTACGGCTAGCAAGAACTCTTCTACCATTTGCGCTAGCCATACGCTCCATAAAGCCATGTTTATTTCTTCTTTTCCTATTTGAGGGTTGAAATGTTCTTTTACTCATTGCCTTAGTTTATTTTTATTATTCTATGTACCTTGTTTGTATAATTTTAATTATAGGTTTGCAAATGTATTATTTTTTTCAGATTAAAAAAAACACTTTGCCTAAAAAAATAATAAATAAATATGTTACTTTACTATGCTTTAATTATTCATTCAAAATTATTCTCTTTTGCTTACGACATTACATACAAATTTGATAAAAAAAACGGCGAATGATCTAGGTTTTATGTCTTGTGGTATTTCAAAAGCTGGTTTTTTAGAATCCGAAGCTACGGCGCTAGAGAAATGGTTGAAAAATGGTATGCAAGCAGAGTTGTCTTATATGGAAAGGAACTTTGACCTACGGTTGAATCCTACTTTGTTAGTTGATGGTGCGAAGTCGGTCATTTCATTATTATACAATTATTATCCTAAAAAACAACAAACAACAGACACTTATAAAATAGCTAAATACGCATACGGGGAAGATTATCATTTTGTGATTAAACGTAAATTAAAAAACTTTTTAGATATAATACAAACATCCGTAGGTGATGTAAATATTAGAGTTTTCACGGACTCAGCACCTATATTAGAGAAGGCTTGGGCGGCAAAGAGTGGTCTAGGTTGGGTGGGTAAAAACAGTAATCTGATTACCAAGCAAGCTGGTTCATTTTATTTTATTGCTGAAATAATTATTGATCTAGAATTAGACTATGACCGACCAACAACAGATCATTGTGGTAGCTGTACAAAATGTATTGATGCGTGTCCCACTCAGGCTATTGTGGCACCAAGAGTTATTAAGGCAAACAAATGTATATCTTACCTGACCATTGAGTTGAAAAATGAAATCCCAACTAATTTTACAAATAAAATGGACGATTGGATTTTTGGATGTGATATATGCCAAGATGTTTGTCCTTGAATAGATTTTCAAACCGCATCAGGAAAATGCTTTTGAGTCAAATGAAGAGAAATTAAAATTCACAAAAAAAGATTGGCATGAGATTACAGAAGATGTTTTCCGTAGAATATTTAAAGAATCGGCGGTTAAACGAACAAAATTCTCAGGATTAGAAAGAAATATTAGGTTTTTACGGGAGTAACGGCTTGTGTCATTTACAACGGGTATTTAAGATTTATTTCTACGTAATCGTGATCGTATTAAAACAGCTACTAAATTTAACCCTAGAGTAAGCATTAATAAAACTAGTGTTGTGGCAAATTGTATGGGTATTGTTTTCTCTACATCTGACGATTGAGTAGACATAATATAAATATGGTAGCCTAGACTCATAAACTGATCAGATAATGATTTTGGTAGAGTTGCCAAATAGTAAGCAACTCCTGTGAATAATATAGGGGCGACCTCTCCTGCACCTCTGCTTATAGCTAGTATAGTCCCCGTCATTATACCTGAAAGTGAACCAGGCAAAACAATATGTCTGATGGTTTGCCATTTGGTAGCACCTAAGGCTAGGCTAGCCTCACGCAGCTCTCGTGGAATAGTTTTTAATGACTCTTCCACAGAAACAATGACTACGGGTAGTGTTAGTAAAGCCATGGTGAGACTTGCCCAAAGAATGTTTGGTTGTGCCCAATGTAGCTCTCCGTTATAAAGAGTTTTATCCAGCTCTGTGCCGATAAATTGTATAAAAAAACCTAATCCAAACAATCCAAATATAATAGATGGTACTACAGCAAGGGTACGTACGGCAAATCTTACCGCAGCCGCAAATTTAGAATCTTGCTTCGCATACTCCGTTAGGTATAATGCTGTGATGGTCCCAAAAGGTACTGCAGCAATAGACATTAATATTACTAAGAAAAATGTACCTATAATAGCAGGAAAAACCCCCCCCTTGGTCATCCCATCCGTAGGGAATGAGCTAATGAACTCCCATGATAGATGAGGTAAGCCTTGATAAATGATTGTAAACAAGATGACAGCAATAATAGAGATTATTAACACTACCGAAAGCCTTGTGGTACCAATGATTAATCTTGCTTTTAAATCTTTGTTCATATTTTTAGAATAAATTTAAATTATTTTCCTTGAAAGCGTTTTACTAACTTACCTTTTACATAAAATTCAGCAACCAAGTTTAGTGTAAATGAAAATATAAAAAGTAACGAACCAATCAAAAACAACATACTGTAATGAGTTTCTCCAAACACAGTCTCTGCCATCTCTGCACCTATAGTTGCAGCAAATGTACGTATGCTTTCAAAAGGGTTTACTGATAGTAGGGCGATGTTACCAGTAGCCATTAGGACTATCATTGTTTCGCCAAAAACACGACCTACACCTAATAATATTGCAAAAAAAATACCCGGAGTGGCAGCTGGTAGTGTTACAAAAAAAGCAGTTTGCCATTTATTTGCCCCTAAGGCTAAACTAGCTTCGGTATATGCTTTTGGCACAGCAGAAAGGGCATCCTCTGATATGGTGTAGATGATGGGTATTGCGGACAGTGCCATTGCGACACCACCAACAAAAGCATTCAGACGGGACTCGTAACCAAATACATTTTGAAAGAAAGTAGCCATAACCATCAAAGCAAAAAATCCGATGACAACGGATGGGAATCCCGCTAATATTTCTATGATAGGTTTAATAATTTCTTTGTTACGATTAGAGGCAAAAGCAACAGTATAGAGTGCAGCTAGAATAGCTAATTACCCAGCAATCAACATAGATATTAGGGTTACCTTTAATGTGCCGATCAATAGTGCTATGATACCAAACCGTGGATTATCAGAAACAGGCACCCACTCAGTGGTCAATACAGTGCTTAGTACACCTGTTTTTTTAGGATTTTCTAATGCTTCTGAGGTAGCGGTAGTTAAGTTTTCAGGAGCGTTAAGGTCTTCCAAGGGTTCACCATAGCTTTCAGGTTGTGAACTCGCAGTTTTTGTATCTACAACTGTCATATGCTCTGTCTTCACTGGGGTTACTTTTGATGAAAACAAGGGTAAGGATTCCTTAAATACAAATAAAAATATCAAGGCAATAAACGCTATGGATAAAAAAGCTACAAATGATATTATTTTTTCTGCCAGAAATTCAGAAAGTCTAAATTGTTTTTTTAAATTTTCTGGAGTGAAATTTTTATTATCAGTCATCTTTTTTTGAAAAATAAAATATTAGCTTTAAAATATTGATTGTTTTGAAAAATAAAATATTAGCTTTAAAATATTGATTGCAAATATATTTTTTATAAATCAAAGCACTATTAACTTAAGGTTAAACTTTTAGAATCATTTTTATAAATTCTCTTTTATTTTAAATATCGATTGATTTATTAAAATTCTGGGTAGTGCTTTAATCATATTGTATAAAAAAACTGATAAATAATGACTATTTTTTTTTAGATAGTTATGTGTAAAATAATTGTTAAAAATAAAATAATAATTACACCCAACGGGTTAATTTTACAATTAGCATCTTAATATTCTAAAAACTATTCTAAATTTGATTTTTAATATTAAAAAAAATAAAACATAACATTAAAATGAAGAAAATGTTTTTAAGCTTAGGCTTTATGGGTATAATATCATTATCTAATGCTCAAGAAATTGCCAATAACGATAAACAAAATTGGTACCATCAATTATATAGTAAAACAAAGATTTACGGTGTAGGTACAGACGTCGCCATAGAATTTTTAAAGAAAAACAAAAGATTATCCCAGCCTATAATTGTAGCGGTTTTAGACAGTGGGGTAGACGTAACCCATCCTGATCTGAAAGCCAATATTTGGAACAATCCTAAAGAGACAAATGGCACCACAGGTACAGATGATGATAAAAACGGCTATATAGATGATCTTTATGGTTGGAATTTTATAGGAGGTAAGGATGGTAGTGTTAATTTTGACACGTTAGAGTTAACTAGGTTATATATTAAATACAAAGCAATATTTGAGACTGGAAATATTACAACAGATGAGAATAATCGAAAATTAAACGCCAAGCAATATTCAGAATACGCTATTATAAAGCCTGATTTTGAAAAAAAATATGCTGATGCCGTTCAAAATTCAGAAAAATTCGTAAAAGTTTATGCTTTTTATTCTGATGCACTACAAGAGATTGAAAAGCAGTTTGGTGAGCAACCACTGACTAAAGAGGTAGTAGAAAAATATACCCCTACAGATAAAAAAACTGCTTTAGCGAAAAATATTTTAACTCAAGCTGGCGAAAATGGTGCTTTTGATGGTAAAAATACAGGAAAAGATTTAACCAAACAGGTATATGAGCAGTTAAATGATGAAAAAGAACATTATGCGTCTCAAACAGAGGGTAGCTATAACTTAGACTTCGATTCGAGAAAAATAGTAGGTGATGATTACCTTAACAAAACAGAGAAGCTATACGGTAACGCAGATCCTAAAGGACCAGATGCCAAACATGGCACTCATGTTGCTGGAATTATAGCAAGAATAAGAGATAATGGTGTTGGTATGAATGGTGTTGGAGGTAATAATGTAAAGATAATGTCAGTACGTACTGTGCCAAATGGGGATGAAAGAGATAAAGATGTAGCTAACGCTATAAGGTACGCTGTAGATAATGGTGCGAAAATACTAAATATGAGTTTTGGGAAGGATTATTCCCCTGAAAAAGAATTAGTTTGGGAGGCTATGAAGTACGCTCAAAGTAAAAATGTATTGTTGGTACACGCCGCTGGTAATGACAATAAAGATATTGATACATTACCTAATTTTCCATCAAATCAAGATAATGGTAAGAGAATAATAGAAACGATGATAACCGTTGGAGCAAGCACTAGAGATAATTCAGAATTAAAAGCCAGTTTTTCTAACTTTGGTAAAAAACAGGTAGATATTTTTGCTCCAGGATCCGAAATATACTCAACAACCCCCAATAATACTTACGAATTTTTGCAAGGCACTAGCATGGCATCTCCAGTAGTGGCAGGTGTAGCAACTTTAGTTTGGAGTAATTATCCTAAATTAACAACTAAACAATTGAAACAAATATTAATGAAAAGTGTAAATAAAAGCACACCAGAATTCAACAAATTATCTGTTTCTGGAGGGGTAATAGACGCATTAAAAGCAGTACAAGAGTACCAAAAAACAGTAAAATAACACAAATTAAAAACTTTAACATGAAAAATAAATTAAAAAAAACAGTTTTACTATCGGTTTTATTTATTTATAATACAGCTTTTGGTCAAAATGCCTATGATTATTTTACTGAAGGGAAATCTAACCACGCTAGAGGAGATTATAAAAATGCCATTAATAATTTTAATGAATCTATAAAATTGAATGCAAAAGACAGTGAGTCATTTTTCTACAGAGGTCTATGCAAACAAGCTTTTGAAAAAAAAATAGAGGCATTAGAAGATTATAGTTATTTTAAAAGAGGAATGGTTTATGCCCAATCTCACGCCAACCAAAAGGCATTAGAGGATTTCAATACAGCCATTAAACTAAATCAAAAAGATTCTGAAGTATACAACGCTAGAGGCTTAACTAAACTGGCTATGAATGATAAAGATGGTGGATGTAATGATTTCTTTAAGGCAATGGAGCTAGGTAGCCTAAAAGCAGCAATAAATACAGAGACGAATTGTGTTAATTAAATAGAATATAATAAAAAACACATTTCAGTTTTAGGTTAAAAATGTAGCCAAAACCATTGTATATCTTGAGTTTTTAATTTAACCTAAAAAAATTCAATTAAAAGAAATAAAATTTATTTTTGGGAATTAAATAAATCGCCTCAAAGCTAGTTTATAATCGATGATAAAAGTCAACTAGCATCTTGTGGTATTCAAAAATAGCTAGCTTAAATTATCTGATTTATAAATTTTGTTGTTGGGTTTATATATAAGTACTTCAAAATATTTGTCCTAATAAAATAACAGCTAAAGGTTATCATAAAAACCAAAGCATTAAATTTTTTTTCGACAACTTTAATTATTAATACTATTTTTGCGAAAATATTATAGTTAATAACAAATCGCTCTAAACACACAAAAAGCATATGCCAAAAAATTTAGTTATTGTCGAATCGCCAGCAAAAGCTAAGACGATTCAAAAATTTTTGGGAACAGATTTTTTGGTAGAATCTAGTTATGGACATATTGCAGACTTGCCTAAAAAAGGTATGGGTATTGATTTAGAGAATAATTTTAAGCCCACATACGAAATCTCTGAAGACAAAAAAGATTTAGTGAAAAAGCTAAAAAAAATAGCAAAAGATTCAGAAATGATTTGGCTGGCTTCCGATGAGGATAGAGAGGGAGAGTATATCATGGCATTTATACAACGAATTAGGATTGACAGCTAGCAAAACAAAGCGAATTGTCTTTCATGAAATAACAAAAAATGCAATAAACAAAGCCATAGAAACGCCTAGGGATATAGATATAAACCTAGTCAATGCACAGCAAGCAAGACGTATTTTTGGATAGAATAGTAGGTTTTGAGGTTTCACCTATTTTATGGAAAAAAAATAAAAACAGGACTTTCCGCAGGGCGAGTACAATCCGTAGCAACCCGTCTAGTAGTAGACAGAGAAAATGAAATCATAACATTCAAACCTGTCTCGAAATATAAATTTAGGGCTAACTTCATAACAAATGCTGGGAAAAACATTCAAGCTCAATTAAACCATGAATTTGATGAATTAGCAGAGGCAGAAATTTTTTTAACAAGTTGTATTGAAAAAACATTTGAGGTAACTAACATAGAGAAAAAACCAGCAAAAAGAACAGCTTCGGCACCATTTACAACCTCTACCTTACAGCAAGAAGCTTCTAGAAAAATAGGATTATCCGTATCTAGAACCATGCAATTGGCTCAAAAACTATATGAGGCTGGTCATATAACCTATATGAGGACAGATAGCATGAACCTATCCTTAGATGCCATAAAAGGAGCAGAGGAAACGATTAGAAAAGATTACGGAGCTGAATATTCTAATCCTAGAAATTATACAACAAAAAATAAAAGCGCTCAAGAGGCACATGAGGCAATACGCCCAACTAATTTTAACGTAAAATCTGCAGGAGCAGATGATTCTGAAAAAAGACTATATGATTTAATATGGAAGCGGTCTATATCATCACAAATGGCTGATGCAAAGCTAGAAAGAACTATAATAGATATAGAATCTAAAGGATTAAAATATAAATTTGTAGCAAAAGGAGAAGTAATTTTATTTGATGGTTTTTTGCGAATCTATCAAGAAAGTAAAGAAGATGAGGACAATGAAGGTGAAGATACAATATTACTACCAAAAGTAGGCGTAAATGAATTATTAGAAGCAAAAGAAATATTGGCAGCAGAGAGGTTCTCAAGAGTCGCAGCAAGGTATTCGGAGGCTTCGTTAGTAAAAAAGCTAGAAGAATTAGGCATCGGTAGACCATCCACTTATGCACCAACAATATCCACTATTCAGGCACGTGGCTATACCGAAATGTCTGATCTAGATGGTGTAGAGAGAGAATTAATGCTATTGAGACTAAAAGATGGAGAGGTAGATAAAAAAATAATTAAAGAAATATATGGTGCAGATAAAAGAAAATTAATCCCTACAGATATTGGTAGGGTTGTAAATGACTTTTTAATCACCAATTTTAAGGCTATTTTAGATTATAAATTTACAGCTAAGGTAGAGGAAGAGTTTGATGAAATAGCTAAGGGCAATATAAAATGGGAAACGACAATAAATGGATTTTATGGAGATTTTCATAAAAATGTAGTAGATGTAGGCGAAAACGCTGAACGAGCAAACGGAGCAAGAGAACTTGGCGTAGATCCAAAATCTGGCAAAAAAGTATATGCCAGAATAGGCAGATATGGTTCTATGATACAAATAGGGGAAATAGAGGATGAAGAAAAACCTCAATTTGCTTCATTGCAAAAAAATCAAAATATAGCGTCTATAACTTTTGAAGAAGCAATGCAATTATTTGATTTACCAAGAATTGTTGGTCAATTTGAAGATAAGGATATAGTAGCGGCTCTAGGACGCTTCGGTACTTACGTAAAGCATGACAGCAAATTTATATCTATGAAGGTAAAAGAAGGGGATGATCCATATACCATAACATTAGAGCGATCAATAGAATTAATACAAGACAAAAGACAGTCTGATATAGATAAATACATTAATTTATTTACAGAAATTGAACCTGAAATTCAAATTTTGAATGGTAGATACGGACCATACATCATTCAAGATAAAAATAATTATAAAATACCAAAAGACAAAGAGTGAGCTAATCTAACCCTTGAAGAATGCTTAAAAATAATAGCTGAAGCTCCACCTAAAAAACCCTTTAAAAAAGGTAGTAATGCAAAAACCACAACAGCTAAAAAACCAGACCCAAAGAAACCTGTAGTAAAAAAAGCTACCACAAAAAAATCTGTTACTGCTAAGAAAAAATAAAGAATGAGTAACAATAAGCACCTTATTCAGCCCAACGATGACGCTAAGGACTATTACAAAACCTTAGACTCCTTTAGTATTGGTTACAATCTAAAATTTGATTTAAATGATTGTAAAAAACAAAAAACAATCTGCATAATAGAAATTAAAAATGATAATTTTTATAAAGATGGAAACTTAGATTACACAGGAGTAAAAAACATTTTGTGCCAATTATATTTAAACAAACAATTAAACATTGTAGACTTAGGCATCATAAGCAACACAGAACACATAGAAAGTGCCGTAGATGATGTAATAGGTAAATTACCATTACAGGATATAAAATTAATTGTCTTAGGAGGCAGTAATGAACTAATGTACAATTTGTATAAAACATACAGTCAAATCAAAAATAATGTAAATATAGGCGTAGTAACCGATAGATTTAATTTTGGTTCAAACGAATTAGCACTAAACCCATCAAATTATTTAAGTAAAATCATTCTAAAAAAGCCCAATAATTTAAAAAAATATACTAATTTTGGCTACCAACCATATTTTGTAGCTCAAGAAGAGTTAAGTTTGATTAATGAATTAGGACATAACGCCTATGATTTAGAAAAAACAAGTACTCAGTTGCTAAAAAATAATAATTTATTTGAAGATATAGATCTAATAAATATAGACTTAAATTCTATTCAATACGCTGATTATTCCTGCGGAACAAGAAGTAACACCATAGGATTTAACGCCAAAGAAATATGTAAATTAGCAAAATACTCAGGACAAAGTAATAAAACCCGTATTATTAGCGTTCTTAATTATGATGAATCACTAGATCACTCTGGATTAGGAGGTATGCTGACTGCCCAAATTATTTGGAACATCATAAATGGATAAAATAATTAATAAAAATAAAATAATTAACCAATTGTATATGAGTTGTATAAATGTATTTGAATAGCGTTTTTCTCTATTTTTTTAAACAATAACACAATATAGCTAAAATATAAACGTTTAAAATAAAAAAAATGTTTTTGGTGAATTGTAAAACAATGTTAATTTAGCAAATTCAATAAACAGAATACAAATGAAAAAAATATTAATAGGATTGACAATTTTGTCAATATTTTCGTGTAAATCATCCAGTAAAAAAGATGGCAGCAATGGTCAGGTTTATTCTAATGAATCTAACCAAAGCTTTAAACCAATCGGTCCTATAGGAATGGTGCCTATTAGTAGTGGGTCATTTGTATTAGGTCAAGCAGATTATGACTTTACTCAAAAACAAAATGCACCAACTAGAAGCGTTACAGTATCAGCATTTTATATAGATGACACAGAAATAACCAATTCTGAGTATAGAATATTTGTTGATTACGTAAGAGATTCAATTGTAAGAAATAAATTTACCCAGAAAGCAGAGGAAACTGGTGAAAAAGGAGAGGAAGGTTTAGGTAAATATGCCTATAAGAATATCCAAGACGAAGAAAAAAACAAAGATAAATCATCTGCATATGATGAATATTTAAAAAATAATTCTACGGGAAGAGATGGTGATTTAAGCTATGTAAAAAAACTAAACTGGGATGTGCCAATTATTTATAAAAAAGAAGCTTATCCTGACGTAGGATATGCAGAAACATTAGAATCAATGTATTATCCTCCAGCAGAAAGATTTAATAATGAGAGATTTATAGATGCTCGCCAATTAAAGTATAAATACACTTGGATTGACACAGACGCTGCCGCAAGAGAGCGAGGTATTAGAAAAAAATATGTGAAGAATGAAATAGTAAACATCTATCCAGATACAACAGTTTGGACAAGAGATTACAACTATGCACACAATGAACCAATGTTAGAATATTATTTTTCACATAAAGCATATGTGCAGTATCCTGTAGTTGGAGTTAAATGGTTACAAGCAATGGCTTTTTGTGCGTATAGGACAACAAAACACAATTTATTTATATCTAAAAAGAAAAATAAAGACAAAGTATTCGCTTATAGACTGCCAACTGAAATAGAGTGGGAGTACGCCGCTCGTGGAGGATTAGAAAATGCAGCATATCCTTGGGGTGGACCTTATTTAACAGGAGATAGAGGTTGTTTCTTAGCCAACTTTAAACCAAAACGTGGTGATTATATTGAGGATCATGAAAAAGGAAACTTCTTGTATACTGGTAAGGTTAAATCATTTCCCCCAAATAGTTACGGTCTATATGATATGGCTGGAAATGTTTCTGAATGGACACAATCCCCATTTGATAATGCTGGGTATGAAACAGCATCAACTATGAACCCTTATTTAGGTGTAGGAGAGTCTGAAAAAGAAAAAGTAGTACGTGGTGGGTCTTGGAAAGATGTAGGATATATGTTGATGTGTGGTGCTAGAGACCATGAAAACATGGATTCCGCTAGAAGTTATATAGGTTTTAGAACAGTTCAAACAATACCAGAAGGAGCAAAAGTAGATTTCAAAAAAACAAGAGTAAAATAGTAAAAAGAATAATCACAAAAAAATAATCACAAAAAAATAAAATTATGGCATTAAAAGCATCAAAAAAAGATTTGGTTACTAATTTCGTTTATAGTTTCGGAGCGGCGATTGTAATTATTGGGGCAATGTTTAAAATAAATCACTGGGAGTTGGTACCATTTACAGGAACAGTTCTTTTAGCAGTTGGTCTTACCACAGAGGCTCTAATATTCATGTGGGCGACATTTGATCCACCACATGCAGAGTATGACTGGGAGAATGCTTATCCAGAGTTAGCAGACACGTCATTTATAACAAAACCTAAAAAAACAATTGAAGTGGCTGAAATAAAAAAAGCAGAAATAACTTTATCTGATAAATTAGATAAAATGTTAGCTGACGCAAAATTAGATACTGCTTTATTTGAAAGACTTAAATCGGGTATTGATAATTTTGGTTCATCTGTTGACAATATTAATAAAACAGTAAATGCAAGATCTGCTACACAACAATATGGCGATCAGTTATCATTAGCGACCAACCACATGGAGTCATTGAATGCACTTTATCAAGTACAATTAGAACACGGAAAGCAACATGTAGAATTTAATAGAAAATTAATTACAGATTTAGCACAGTCTACTGAAGATTCTAAAAAATTCGCTTCAGAAATTAACGGACTTTCAGTAAATCTAACCAACTTAAATAAAGTTTATGGAGGAATGTTGACAGCAATGAAAGTAAATTAATATTAATTCTATTTTAAAAATAAAAAATGGCAGGAGGAAGACTTTCACCACGGCAGAAAATGATAAATCTGATGTATCTGATTTTCATTGCAATGTTAGCTTTAAATATTGACCGAGAAGTTCTTAGAGCTTTCAACGGTATTAACACAACACTTCAGGATACTTCTTTATTGGCGGGTAAAAATAATGAATTATTTTACGCAAATTTAGACGCTAAAGTAAAAAAAGATCCAGGTTTCCAGCCAGTATACCAACAGGCAGAAGAAATAAAAAAGAAATCTGATGAGTTTTACTCTTATGTAGAGGGATTGAAAAAATCATTAATGACAGCATCTGGTGCTGGAACTAACGGGGATGATTTTGATTACAAAAAAATGGAGTCAAATGAATATTTGAATAAAATGTTTTTCCCTGGAGGAAAGACTACCGATAAAGCTAAGGAATATCAAACTAAAGTACAAGCGTATAAAGATTTTATGCTAACTAATGCAAAAGATGATACAGATAAAGCCAGATTAGAGAAATTATTCACTACAATACCTGAAAAGGGTTCTCATGGTCACGGAGATGGTAGTTGGATACAAACTAAATTCCTAGATCAACCAATGGTTGCTTCTTTAACTCAGTTTTCTAAAACGGAAACTGATATTAGAAATGAAGAGTCTAATGCAATTACTAAAATGCTAGCGTCTAAATTAGATGCTGATATTACTTTAAAAGCATTTAAGCCAATTATAGCAGGAGGTAAAGTGTTTTTACCTAATGAAGATGCATTTGCCGACGTTTTTTTTGGAGCATATGATAATTCTGTTAAAGGTAGTATGAGTGTTGGAGGGAGTTCATTACCGTTAAAAGATGGTAAAGGGTCTTTCAAAATAAATACTTCGGGTGCTGCAGGTCCTAGGTCTGTGAGTGGTTCTATGACTTTTATAGATGGTAAAGCAGTATCTCATACAGAACCTTTCACTTACGCTTACGAAATAGCTTCTAATATTATTAAAGATATACCAAAAGGAGGTGTTATTACTGCTGAAAAAATGAATGTTGTTTACCGTGGTATTTCTAACCCGATGGGGGCATCCGTTAATGGTGTAGATCCAGGGTCTATAACATTAAGTGCTACTAATGGTAGCTTGAGTAAATCAGGTACTAAAGAATGGGCTTTTAATCCAGGAGGTGGTGACGTGTGTAGTTTTACTGTATCTGGTAAGACCAAAGACGGAACTAATGTAACTGAGAAAAAAGATTTTAGAGTAAAGCGTATACCTAATCCACAAGGTACTATTAGAGAAAAAAATATAATATCTATGCCCGCTAGTTCTATTGCAAATCAAACAGTTGCGACCTCTATACCTGGATTTGAATTTCCTATAGACGTAATTGTTACAGGGTTTAAATTAAAAGTGCCAGGAGAGCCTACGTTAGTCGTAAGTGGCTCTACATTAGCCTCAGCTACAAGTTTATTATCAAGAGTAAGAAAAGGAGATCAAGTAACAATATTTGACATCACGTGTACTTCTCAAGCATTTAAAGGTATGTTTGGGTCTGTATCACCAGTTATTATAAATGTTCAATAATTAATTGAAAAAAATATGAAAAGATTAATCTTTTGTTTAATCCTATTAATATCCACAATAGGGTATTCACAAACGGTATTAAATACTAAATCTCCTGAGAAGCTTAGGAAACTTAGGGAATTAGGTAAAGATGTTACTCAGAAAGGAGACACCGTTAGTACCCACAAAAAACCTTTAGATTATGGATTTATTGAAGATAGGGATGTGTCTTGGTCAAGAGTAGTTTGGGAAATAATAGATTTAAATGAGAGACTAAATCAACCATATTATTATTCTGTTGATGGATTAGAAACGTCAACATCATCATTGTATGATGCGTTATTGGTAGGAGTTAAGAAAAATCTTATCAAAGAGGTTTATGATAGAGATGATTTTAAAACTAGGTTAACTTTTTCTGAAATACAAAATCGTACATCACGTAGAGATACATCCGATATTGGTAAGGAAAAAATTAATGCGTTTAGAATGTATACCTAAAAAGCTTCAACTACTGGAGGTAAAGCTAAAAAATCTGGCAAAAAATCTGGTGGCGTTAAAAAAGGCAAAAAAAGGCAAAAAGGCAAAAAAGGAGATGCCGCAGCAACTGATATGCCTGAAACAGAAGCTAAGCCTGAATTACCAAAAGATATCTTAGATAAATCAGATGTGGATGTCTATGAAACAAAATCTGCAGATGTGAAATTAATTAAAATTAAAGGTCTTTGGTTTATAGACAAGCGGTCTGGAGAAATGCGTTATAGATTGTTAGGAATGTCTCCTATGGGAGCAGATCCACAGACTTTGGGTAGAGACTTTATGAAAGAAGATTTTATTGATTTATTTTGGGTTTGGTATCCAGATGCACGTGAGGTGTTGAATAAGTATAAAATATTTAACACAAAAAATACATCATCTGATATTACTTTTGACGATATGTTAAATGCTAGAAGATTTAGTTCAGTTATTTATAAATCAAATAATGGTTTAGATAACGACATTAAAGATTTTATACCTAAAGATTCTAAATCACAGATAGATGAAAGTAAAAAAATACATGACTCTATCTTACAGGTAGAAAATGATATGTGGAATTACTAAAATAATATTAAAATTAACCTGTTGTGCATTTAGGAATATACTAAAAAAAGATTGTTCGTTTGATTAAAAAAGCCGTGTATTTATTTGATTATCAGATGCTTAAATATATAAACGATCTGATTAAAAAATTACGGAATTATTTTAAAAGAATTGACACATACTTGCGGACATATTCAATCTAGCAAAAAAATAGAAAGAAGTGTCTTCAATAAAAGAAAAAGATAGCTTTTCCTTATATTGAAAAAATTAGGCTTGTTTTAAGTGCTAAGTTTTCCGAATTTACAGCTGTTTTTGTAGTAGATTATGGTACTATTGAAATTTGTAAAATAAGCAGAGCTCTGCGTTCTGAAATTTGCACAACTTCATAAATAAGACCTGCTTTTGGTTATTGTGGGGCATAAAAAAACAAGGTATTTTGGTTTTAAACTTCATGCCGTTTGTGATAAAAATGGTGTGTTTCACGCCTATGATTTTTCTGCAGCAAATATTCATGATGTAAATTGCCTCAAAGATGTGAAATATAATTTTAAAAACTGTGAATTAATAGGTGATAGAGGATATATTAGCTGGGAATTACAAGTGGGTTTATTTACCAACTCAAACATAAAATTATCTGTACCAATGAGAAAAAATCAACAAAATTTCGTCCATTTTTCTTACACAAAACACAAAATTAGAAACAGAATAGATACTGCTTTTTGGCAATTGGCAGGGCAATTTACAATCAATGTAAATTTTACCAAATCTTCTCAAGGTTTAACAACTAGAATAGCCTCTAAAATAACTTCTTTTACAATGATTCAGTACCTGAATTTTTTCGTATTCAAAAGAAGTTTAAATAAAATTAAAGTCAATTTATGCTAAATGCACAACAGGTTACTAAAAATAAAAAATTTTAATTACACCCAACTGGTTTATTTTTATATTTTAAAAAACACTAAGATTTTGGTATTATGTTTTTTTTATCCGTAATAAAAGATTAATTTTATCGTTAATAATCATTATGAAAAAAATTTACAAATTCACACTAACTTGCTTGTTTCCTTTATTTGCATTTACTCAATCGCCTGGTGGCGTAAGTACAAACATAGCGTTATGGTTAAAAGCAGACGCTTTGATTCTTGCTAATAATGCTAACGTTTTAAGTTTTACAGATGCTTCTGGTGCAAGCAATAATTTCACAGGAACTGCTGGTAGCTGTGGTATTTTTAAAACTGCTAAAATTAATTTTAACCCAGCTGTTAATTATCCAGCTACAACTAAAAATGTAGGTGCTAAAAATGGATTAACACAAGATTTTTCCTTTGTTACCCTATTTCAAACAACAGCAAATGTACCACCTACCAATTCATGGCATCCGCACCCAACACAGCCCACCATTATAGGTAGGGATAATGTCAGTACTATATTAGACTACGGCTTAGGTGTTTTGGCTGGAAAATTAAATTTCGGGACCGATGACAATGCAGGTATATACAGTATTAATACTGTAAATGATGGTTTAGCAAAAATAGGTTCAGTAACAAGACAAATGTCAAGTGGGTTTTCACAATTATATGTTCAGGGTGCTACCGATAACAGCAGTGTCTCTACCGGAAGCCCTCAATCTACTGCAAATTTAAATGCCCAAAACCTATTAAATACAGGAACTGATGAAGGAATTGGTGGGAATGGATTAATGGGTGAGATTTCTGAAATAATAGGTTATACCAGGGTATTAACCGCAATAGAATTAGATAAAATACATTCTTACTTAGCCATAAAATATGGTGTTACATTAGATCAAACTAGTGCTAAAAACTATATAACGTCTAATAGTTCCATAATTTGGAATGCTACGTCAAATAGTAGTTACAAATATAATATCACAGGTATTGGTAGAGATGATGCTTCTGCTTTAAATCAAAAACAATCATTAAGTGTAAATTCAACAGCTTTAGTTACAATTGGTTTGGGAAACACAATTACGACAACCAATCTACTAAATACCAATTCATTTAGTGCAGATTTTAATTTTGATGTTTTTGGTGATAATAATTTAACCGGATTAGACACTGCTTGTCCGCCTTTAATTAATTCATCAACAGGAACTAACAAAACAGATGTTGATGCTTTTTTAGCACATAAATGGTTAAATCAAGAAACCAATACAGTAGGTAGCGTTAGATTAAGCATACCTACTTCTGCTATTGATTTATCTCTTTTCGAAGCAACTAGACCTATTTATTTAGTTAATTACCATACAATAGCAGGAATCACTACATCAACATATACATTGACTTCAATTTCAGGTGTCAATAGAATTGCCGATGTAGATTTATATGCAGGCACATCTTATTTTACCTATTCAGGTACATCTAAATTACCTATCAGTGGCGGTAATAAATTAGTTTGTTTTGGTACGAGTAATCCAGTACTGACAGCAACTGTTAACCCTGGTGAATCTGTCGATTGGTACGATGCCCCCACAGGAGGAACAAGAGTACAAGCATCATCACTAAGCTATACACCTTCACCTACATCTGTAGGTACACATACCTACTATGCTGAAGTAAAAAATACTTCCACTTGTTCGAAAGTAGCAAGAACAGCTATTTCTTTAACAATTAATTCTAGTCCTGTTATCTCAGGCACATTAAACGCATGTATCGGAGGAACAGCAACCTTATCTGGGTCAGGTACACCTGACCCCACAACACCATGGATATCATCTAATACAGCAATAGCAACTATATCTAATACAGGTGTTATAACTGCATTAGCAACAGGTACAACTACAATTACATATAATAATGGTTGCACAAAAGATGTAACGTTCACCGTAAACCCAACACCAAGTGTAACAGATCCAGCGGATCAAGTAGTTTGCAACACTGCAACTATAACAGCAGTTAATTTTGCTGGATCAACAGCAGGAACAGTTTACAGTTGGACGAATGATACGCCAAGCATTGGCTTAGGGGTTAGTGGCACAGGCAACATAGCCAGCTTCACAGCTGTCAATACAACCTCAAGTAACGTAGTGTCAACGATCACAGTAACACCAAGCTATACCAATGGCGGAGTTACGTGTCCAGGCACGCCACAAACGTTTACCATCACAGTAAACCCAAGCCCGACCGTAACCAAACCAGCGGATCAAGTTTTATGCAATGGTTCATCTACAACTTTGGTAACCTTTGCTGGAGCAACAGCAGGAACAGTTTACAGTTGGACGAATGATACGCCAAGCATTGGCTTAGGGGTTAGTGGCACAGGCAACATAGCCAGTTTTGTAGCTGTCAATACAACCTCAAGTAACGTAGTGTCAACGATCACAGTAACGCCAAGCTACACGAATGGCGGAGTTACGTGTCCAGGCACGCCACAAACGTTTACCATCACAGTAAACCCACGCCCGACCGTAACCAAACCAGCGGATCAAGTAGTTTGCAACACTGCAACTATAACAGCAGTTAATTTTGCTGGATCAACAGCAGGAACAGTTTACAGTTGGACGAATGATACGCCAAGCATTGGCTTAGGGGTTAGTGGCACAGGCAACATAGCCAGCTTCACAGCTGTCAATACAACCTCAAGTAACGTAGTGTCAACGATCACAGTAACACCAAGCTATACCAATGGCGGAGTTATGTGTCCAGGCACGCCACAAACGTTTACCATCACAGTAAACCCAAACCCGACCGTAACCAAACCAGCGGATCAAGTAGTTTGCAACACTGCAACTATAACAGCAGTTAATTTTGCTGGATCAACAGCAGGAACAGTTTACAGTTGGACGAATGATACGCCAAGCATTGGCTTAGGGGTTAGTGGCACAGGCAACAGCCAGCTTCACAGCTGTGAATACAACCTCAAGTAACGTAGTGTCAACGATCACAGTAACGCCAAGCTACACGAATGGCGGAGTTATGTGTCCAGGCACGCCACAAACGTTTACCATCACAGTAAACCCAAGCCCGACCGTAACCAAAACCAGCGGATCAAGTAGTTTGCAACACTGCAACTATAACAGCAGTTAATTTTGCTGGATCAACAGCAGGAACAGTTTACAGTTGGACGAATGATACGCCAAGCATTGGCTTAGGGGTTAATTAACAGGCAACATAGCCAGCTTCACAGCTGTCAATACAACCTCAAGTAACGTAGTGTCAACGATCACAGTAACACCAAGCTACACGAATGGCGGAGTTACGTGTCCAGGCACACTCACAAACGTTTACCATCACAGTAAACCCAAACCCGACCGTAACCAAACCAGCGGATCAAGTAGTTTGCAACACTGCAACTATAACAGCAGTTAATTTTGCTGGATCAACAGCAGGAACAGTTTACAGTTGGACGAATGATACGCCAAGCATTGGCTTAGGGGGGTTAGTGGCACAGGCAACATAGCCAGCTTCACAGCTGTGAATACAACCTCAAACGTAGTGTCAACGATCACAGTAACGCCAAGCTACACGAATGGCGGAGTTACGTGTCCAGGCACGCCACAAACGTTTACCATCACAGTAAACCCACGCCCGACCGTAACCAAACCAGCGGATCAAGTTTTATGCAATGGTTCATCTACAACTTTAGTAACCTTTGCTGGAGCAACTTAAGGAACAGTTTACAGTTGGACGAATGATACGCCAAGCATTGGTTTATCAGCCAGCGGCACAGGCAACATTGCCAGTTTTGTAGCAACCAACGCCACATCAAATAACGTAGTGTCAAGAATCACAGTAACACCAAGCTACACGAATGGCGGAGTTACGTGTCCAGGCACGCCACAAACGTTTACCATCACGGTAAACCCAACGCCAACGGTAGTAGGTTCTCCTTTGACACAGTCAATATCCAATGGATATCCTAGTACTATTATCAACTTTACTGGAGCAACAGCAGGAACAGTTTACAGTTGGACGAATGATACGCCAAGCATTGGCTTAGGAGCTAGTGGCACAGGCAACATTGCCAGCTTCACAGCTGTGAATACCACATCAAGGAACATAACTGCGAACATCACAGTAACGCCAAGCTATACCAATGGTGGAGTTACGTGTTCAGGCACAACACAAACGTTTGCTATTACGGTAAACCCAACCCCAACGGTAGTAGTAACTCCAATCAGTCAAACTGTATCTAACCAAGGATCAACTACGACAGTAGTGTTTACAGGAGTGGTATTTGGTTCTGTTTACAATTGGACGAATGATACGCCAAGTATTGGTGTAGTACAGGTACTGGTACTGTAGCGAGCTTTACAGCCATAAACACAGGTACAACGCCAATCACTGCAACGTTTACGGTAACGCCAAGCTACACCAGTGGTGGAAATACTACTGTAGGTGCAACACAAACGTTTACCATCACAGTAAACCCAACGCCAACTGTAATGAAACCATTGGATCAGGTAATTTGTGGAAAAGCTACTACAGGAGTAACTTTGCTGGAGCTACAGCGGGGTACAGTTTATAGCTGGACAAACACGAATACCAACATTGGCTTACCAGCTAGTGGTACAGGCAACATAGCAAGTTTCATGGGTACTAATACAACGGCTAACCCAATTGTAGCAACTATCACGGTAACACCAAGCTACACGAATGCTGGAAATACTACGGTAGGTACGTCAGAGACTTTTACCATCACGGTAAATCCATTGCCAATGGCAACTATTTCAGGAACCATTGGTGTTTGTTTAGGAGATACAAATCCAAGTGTAACATTTACAGGTTCAAATGGAAAAGCTCCTTATACGTTTATGTATAATTTAAATGGGGTTAGCAATAGTGTTAGTACAATTACTACAAGCAGTAGTGTTACAGTTTCTGCACCTACCACTACGGCAGGTATTTATACCTATACGTTAACCTCAGTTAGTGACACGCCATTTTTGGGCAGTGCTTGTAGCGAATCAGCGTCAGGTAGTTCTGTGGTGACAGTAAATAGCCTACCCACAACAGCAAACGTAACATACTCAGTTTGTGATAACGATGTAGATGGTAAAACTGTTTTTAATTTACGGAGTAAAGACAGTTCATTAAACAACTCAGGTGGTGTAACATTCAGTTACTACAAAACAGCTTCAGAAGCGGCTTCAGGAACTAATGCTATAGCTACGCCAACCGCATACACCAATATTAATCCAGGTACAGAAACTATTTATGTAAGAATAGTGAACACGGCGACTAGTTGTGTGAACAGTACAGGTACTATTACTCTAATCGTATTAGCAAAACCAACTATAATACAAGGTGATACAGAGTTATGTAAGGGCAGTAGTAAATTACTAGACGCAGGATCAGATGGTGCTCCATCAGGCAGTGTAGATAGTTTTGGCAATGCCATAGTAGGTTATGCATGGTATAAGGGTAATAGTGCTACAGGCACAGTACTAGGCAATCGCCAAACGCAATCAGTAACAACAGATGGCAAATACACGGTAGTTGTAACTAACTCAGGTACATGTAGTACTACCAAAACGTTTACGGTATCTGTTTATGATCTACCAGTTATCAATCAAATAGGTGTCAACGGTAGCAGGGCAGAAATCTTTGCTACAGGAGTTCAACAACCGTTCATGTACAGTCTAGACTTACAAACATGGCAGTCTAGTAGCACATTTACATTAGCCGCAGGTGTTTATCAGGCTTATGTTAAAAACAGATACGATTGCATATCATTACCAGTAACATTTGGGGTTTTAGATATATACCAAATATCATAACCCCTAACGGAGATGGAGTGAATGATACTTGGAAGATCACAGGTTTAGAGGCTTATCCTAATGCGGTTGTACAAATATTTGACCGTTATGGTAAGATTATAGTGAGTGAGAGGGTAGCCAATGGTTTTGAATGGAATGGTAAATACCTAGACAAGTTATTACCATCTACAGACTACTGGTACATTATCAACTTACAAAGCGGTAAACCAAGAATAACAGGTCACCTAACTGTTAAGAACTACTAAAATAGACACTACCTTTGTTTTGAAAAAGGTAGTGTAAAAATAAGAGTTAAAGAGTAAAAAAATAAGCCGTCTCAGTTTTGAGACGGCTTATTTTTTTTTGACTAAAATGTTAGTTTCTTGGATGGTTATAGTAATACAGTTATGTTTTTTTTGATATAAATTTAAAAAACCAACATAACTAATTGATAATAAGCACTTATTATTAAAAAAGATAATATTTTTTTATACCAAAGCGGCTTTTATTCTACGCATAGCCTCTGTTA
>JAHFWI010000152.1:0-72332 GCA_028554975.1 Himalopsyche kuldschensis
AAGTCATACGTGATTAACTTCGATGGTAAAATAATGCATCAGTTGTGCGCAAAATCAACGATAAATAACACGCAATATAAAATTTAAAATAACTTTGATTATTCCACGTATTGTGTAACCTTTGTGACACGTGTTTCGCCTCTTTTTCAGAGGCATCTTCAGACTTACTATCGCAAAGTTTGCTTGAGTAAATGATTCATGATCAGTAAGTTCGAAGATGCCTCTGAAAGAGGCGAAACACGTGTCACAGTTAGTTATACAACACGTGGAATAATCAAAGTTATTTTAAATTTTATATTAAAATGAACTTCCACAAAGTTACCGCAGAAACCATCGAAAATATTAACATACACCCAGCCCAAGCTCTCTTTTTTTCAATTGAAAAAAATCTGACCACGCCGGGAATTGAACCCGGCCCTCTGATCGCTAGGACAAAGCTCTTGCCATTAGACCACAGTAACCGACATGAATGATACAAACGTAGTTACTGAAACCTCGAAAATATGTTGTTTGGCTTCTTTGCAGTTGCCTCTATGACTATGATTACCACACATCCCGATTTCAGACACTGGTCCCGGCTGGCTTGGTATTTTTTCCCAGCTTTTTTTTGGCGTCACGATTAGGGTTCCCAATCCCGAAATCTCGGGATTCCGAGAGTTTTCAAAACCTGTTGAATCCTGGAATTAGAAAACATTATGTATGTAGTAATACTTCCACATATATTTTGATAAAGCTCAAGACCAGTTTCGATCATAGTGAGCATTATCAACTGTTGAAATACACAATGAAACAAGGTTATTTAAAACAAAAGGAGACCCATAAGACAACGTATAACAAACAATAATTGTCTTAAGAATGTAGCGAAATTTAAGGATTATCATACCTACATGCCACAAATGTACATATATGAGTAGAGCTCAAATGTCAATGGTAAAAATTTTGACAATTTCTTACAAACGACATCATGACTTAAAACATGAATCCTAATTTATAAATTAAGCCCACGTTAAAATAGCATTCTGTTAATAATTTGTGCTTAAATAAATTCTTATAATGAAAACATGGGAAACTTTTTCCAGTAGGCCTGAGGTCTAATTATTAAACAATTAATATAAATATTAGCTCCATAGATAATACGAATTCGACAATTAAAAAACAGCTTTTTATTGCCAGAATTCACTTAGTTAATTGTTAATTTACAGTAAAGATAGCATACACCTTAAAAATAAATCTGGCATTTATAAATTACAGAGCAGTGACTGCCTTGAGTTGAAAAAACAACTCACATATAAAATATAATAATGGGTGAACATTTAGCTGGTAAATTATTTTATCAGGAAATATAAGAAATACGTAGGGCTCAGCTTAATAGTTTGCCTATTTGAAATGAGTAACTCAATCTTCCAAACTCATAGTAATACCGCTAAAAATAAATAAACCATTAATTGTAAATTCATACACTTCTAATAAATCAATTCTTTAGTCATAAGTTGGATAAAACCCACCCATTATGGTAGTAGGCATTTCCATGTAATTAGTTGGTAATAAGTCTTTACGACACTAAATTAAAAATATCTGATAGTTATAATTTACATCCACTCAATTCAATTAAACTTATTCACAGCAAAATTTTCGAAAATTAATCTTGATTGCGTTACATATAAATGATACAAGCTGTTAACTACGCGTTGCTTAAGTTCATCCGTACACTTTAAATGCGTAAAGATGCCGAAAGGCAAAACCCGGGTCGTTAAACTCATGAAAATATATAAAATTCAAACGGTTCAAATTTCAAAATAAACACATATATCAGTTGACTCTACAGGGCACTGCAATATGTGAAATCGAAGAAGTTTCTAGGTCTAGGTCGCTATAGTGTATCAGAAATGTTTTAAAATATATAAAGTGTTATACAAGTTTTGAAGTTCATACAAAATTAAGGTTTGCTAACCAATAAAAATATCGAATTACGTATTTCCTTCAAAGGTTCCAAAATGTTTTGTGATTCCCTCTTAAATTTCGAACTCCTTTGCATTATAGGATCATTTTCAATTAAAAAAATCTTATTTAATAGCCAATTTCAGGCCGTCATTTATTGATTTTAATATGAAAAATGTAGCTAATTTGCTGTCACTGCTTTATGAGCTATTAATTGTGGTAGGTTCATCCAAAATTTCGTCTAATTCTTCTTCGTTCAACGTACGATCCTCTAATATTTCTCGGATGTCATGAATATTCCATGTCATAAAAACCTTCTCCACCAATACCACGACAAATATTTATGGTAATTTTTGTGTTTTCCTTAAGGCGTGTTATATAAAACGTGTCGCAATTTATTCATCCGTTTTGTATAAAACCGTGTTATACGTGGCCCAAGTGTACAAAACTTAATTAAATAAAAAATAATTTATAACAATAAACATAGATTAATGAACCAGGTACAGAAGAGGTGGTGAAGAAAAAAATTGTTTGTTTGTTCGATAAATTTTAATTGTGCAAGAATTTATACATATTAATTTCTAAAATCTCTTGTTTATCGACTTTTTGAGAATTTTTATTGAATTTGCAGGATTTTGACATTTTTGGATACCTGCACATGTACAAATTATGAAATAAATAATTGTCAAAAGAAGATAGTTCGTCTCCTTTTTCGACACAAGCTTAATGTTTTTTAAGTCTAGCGTTAACTGATCTTCCTGTTAGCATGATATTCCTTGCATCACAGAAATCACACTCTTATAAGTTAATCCCACTTTGGCACAATTGGCAAGCAACTGATTTTTCGAGTTTTTTGTATGAAAAAGTTTTATATTGCAATGTTTTTTTATCAATTTTTCTGGATAAAGTTTCTGAAACTCCACCTAGATATTTTACTTTTATCCCCTGCTTTCGAGCAACGGATTTAGGGCTTGCATTACCGGTTAATAGGCCAAAATACACCATCGGTAATTACCGGTAAATTGAAAAATTTACCGGTTTTTACCGGAAATGATTTTATCACGAATTAAGGACAGATACAGGCATATTATAACGAAAGTTTATTGTGATATGCATGCGGAATCGAATTTGATAAGATCTCGGACATAGTATCGGCATTACAACCAGTAAAAGTAGCTGTAGAAGCTCTGTGTTGTGAAGACATAAATCTATAAACAGCCGACATAACATTGAAATTGATGCTTGATGAACTGTCTAAATTCAATTCTTTTTTAGCCATAGAACTTAAAGAACAGCTAATAATTCGATTAAAGGAAAAAAGAACGATATATTCCGATGTGATTAATTATCTTAGTGATCCTGATACAATCAATGATTTTGATACATATGGAATATTTAATATAACAAATAAACTTCTCACAAACAGGTAAACCAAATATTACACTTTCGTAATTAAACTTAACCAAGCTTTATGTGGCAAATAAAAGATAAACTGATTTCCCATTCCCATATCACAGTTAAACAAAAAGGACAAACATATTAGTGCATTTCATGACATTGTTATTTTCATGAAATGTATTTTAAATTCTTTACGATTTAGGATACCGTTTTTAGTAAAAGTAGCCACAAATAGTTATTTTATTTATTTGAACCTATTTTGTCTCATTTACCGGTAAATGGTAATGGGTGAAATTATTTACCGTTTACCAGTTATTGGAATTTGACGGTAAATTACAAGCCCTAAACGGATTCATAGTCTAACAGCCACATATCGGATAGCTGATAATTTGGTATTTTGTTTTTTAAATAAAAGGCTATCAACTTATTCAGGCTATAAATTGAAATAACTGTTTATTTCACGCATTGTTTAAGAAGCATCTTGAGACTCGCTATCGCAATGTTACTTCAGTAATAATGCTAAAATTGATTATAATTATTACATTATAAATAACAAAATGTAGTACTTTCGATGGTTTCCGTGGTAACTTAGTGGAAGTTCATTATAATATAAAATTTAAAATAGCTTTGATTATTCTACGTATTGTGCTACTAACTGTAACACGTGATTCGCCCCTTTCAGAGGCATCTTCGGACTTACTATCGCAAAGTTTTCTTAACCCCTTAGCCTCAGAGCGCCGATCTATCAGCGCATACTTTGAAATATCATATACGAGATATAGAGACAGCAAACACAGTGAAACAAAACAAAAAAGACCATTGGAGAAATGTTTTATCATTAAAATAAACTAATTTACGAATTATTATTTTTTAATATTCAGGTTTTTTTAACAGTTAGAGTTCCGCGTGTGTATTTCGCTCCGATGATCATTATCCGTCGGCGTGACTTTTGATAAACCTAAGACTAACCATTTACCAATAAAAATATGTTTTTATATATGGGCTTGTATGCAGGTACCCTAATTTTTTGTTTGTAAAATTCCAATATTGATAAACAGCAAGTTGCCTTCGTTGACGAATACCATAAACTATTTTTTTTTTATGTATGTCAATACAAAGAATTATTGATTTCTCTCTCTAAAAACTTTCTCCTTCATCTATCAAAGTGTCCTGATTTTTATCGTTAAAATAAAAAAATATATATTATAACCAAAGTATAATATATACTGTATTTTCATAAAAATAGCTCTGAGCTTTTTCGCAAGTACCCGCAAAAACGACTGAAACTAAAAGGGTTCAGTAACGAGGCAAGATTGATTCTAACATTTTAAAATTACAAAATGGAGTTTGGGATTTTTCATTTTTACGGGAAGCAAGGAGGGGTTTATAGAATCGAAACAAAGCTAACAAATAATTATGCTACGAATGACGTTAACATTTCAAACTATTAAGCTAATGAGCTGCAATCAATCAGATAGTTTTATTTATTTCTAAAAATTATAAACTATTCATCCTTAAACCCTTTTTATTTACTCGGTGGAGCATCTCTAAATTACTACTTTGATTAAAATTATGATCATTTTCTATTAAATGATTGGCAAACTCAGAAAAATTGTTACTTTTTAGACATCTTATATGTATTTTCTTTAATTCTAATATTAAAGTTTTTACCTGTCTGTCCAACATAAGAGCTTGACAGTCTCCACAAGAGATTCGATAGATACCACTCTGTGACGATGATTTTGACGGTCATTTATATTTCGTTAGTATGCAAACCAAAGTTTGAGATTTTTTGTTTTAGATAGGGATAATCTTGGAGTTATATCGAATTCACTGAAGTATGTACTTAGCTTTTGCAATCGTTTTCGAGAAATCGCCCAACCTGTAACATGTTAAGATAATTACTGTTTTACTTGAAAATATTATTTTGTGATTGATGTTATCTATTCTTAGAATTATGCGAGAATTCAGACAACAACCTAAAATTTTGAAAACTGAAAAACATTTGGTTGAAATTTAATCTACACATATTACAGTTTTGCGATAACTAAGCTCAGTTATTTAATTTCTTCTGTGATAACACCTCCTACATTCTGTTTCAATTTTTCTGTTTTTCATTCAAGTTAAAGTGGAGGAACCAAAATAAAATTGATACCTACTTTAGAGAAGTCGTTTTCATAGGTCAAGTTTTGTTTTATCTCACAAACTGATTTTTCTAATAATAATAAGTCTTTCATGTAGCTTTGTAAGTTTTGAGCTCACCTATTTTGCATTGTCTAACATTATAATAGGAATATAAGTTAGTGATATCGATATAAAATTCGAAAAAACTTATATTTGTATTAAAACGAATTAATAAACATATAAGAGAGCTGTCTTCACATTTTACTTTCACTTCACAGTACTGATGTCATGGATTTAAAACCTGGCAGTTATTCGCCTTATTTGTGGCTTGAAAGGTAGTCCATTATATCAATGATCAACTTCACATATAAGTAAAAAAAAATAATATAAACCTAATAGCAATAAAATTCAGGCAAACATTTTTATAGTACAGTAGATTTGTACGTCAAATTTTAGTTCACTTCACATTTTTTTTTTAACAAATGTGTGGCCTTTTTCATTTTCATTCTTAATACGTGAATATGTTACAAAGCCAGACACAGCAGTCTTTCCGAACTCATACAATGGAAAATAAGCAAAAGTGAGCGATAGGCATAAAAAGGTTGACGAACCCTGGTCTAACAGTAAGAGTGTTTAATTTGAACATTATAATCAAAACCGTTATCAAAGGCATCAATATTCGTTGTAGATAATTAAATAAAATGCGTACCAAAAGATAAAAATCTTTCAAAGATAAAATACAGTCCATCGAAATAATTTGAAAATTGTATTTATTTTATAGCAATTGAAGACAGTTTCAAGAAGTTGTAACACTTTAACATCCGCATACGGCACATTAGCGTCCTCTTTCAGCCATGCGTTATCAACCGCATACGCCACGGTGCCATCTTTGGGGATACGCAACTTAACTTTTTAAAAATCTCATATTTACGCTTCGAAATTTCTAGACTAGTTGATAAGAAAAACATACGAAATATCGATTCATGATATAATAAAAAAAAAATCTGTGAAAAGTATATGTATTTCAGTTTTTTTAAAAATTATATAGTTGTTTTGAGAATTTTATCTCTATCAAAAAGTGGGTTGCAGAAGGCCGGCAACCCCTGTCCATAAAAATTTCATATTTCGATGTTTGCAATTATACAAAATCTTGAGACGGTGGAAATATTTTGAGAATTTTATCATACCCCCAAAAGCGGGCCTAAAGGTTCGATTTTCTTTAACTTTCTAGCTTTATCGCTTTTCAGATGTAAAAAAGTAAGCAACCCCTGTTCAAAAACACCGATTTAATTATTTATAAGGTTATTAAAAACGATAAGAACCACAGTTTTTATTTTTATTCAAAGCGGCTTAGAGGTTTAAAAGTTATGCTAAATATATGACATCTATTGTTTTAAGTTAATTTTTGCGAAAACATGCGGTATCAGGCGTAAGTTTTCAGCGAAATCGTGCGGTCTTAAAGTGTTAATAAAACAGTAATTTCCATTATTTTATGTTCGTTCGTATTTATAAATAAGCGGTACTGCATATTTTACATAGATCCAGTACAGTGTCTTTTAATTTGAAAGATGCATGAATCCAAAAAAAAACGTGTTGTACAATAAAATTTAAAAAATCATTTGAATGGAAAGAGAAGGTACTTATGTTTTACTTAGGTAGGTGCAAAACAACTAAATCATTTTGAATCTCGACAGAAACTCAACATGTTTACAGTATAATAAATGTAAAATTACATAATGTGAACAATATTAGTATTCTAAATTGTTCATTTCTTGACATGTGTGATTAAGAAAGTAGATGATTAATTGATTTTTATTAGGGACAGAGAAGTTTTTAAAATAGATCGGCATAGTAGAATAAAATATATGGTTTTCCATGAGTTTTATTTTGTCTAAGACCAAAGTTTCGCTATTCAACATCTTCAATTGTCAGTTCAAGTTTATTTGTGCACTTGAAATGCCTGAAAATACAGAGAGGCGAAATTTGGGTTGATGGCAACAAAGCTCATGGATAAGAACAAGATTTTCTTTGTATTAATTTCATCAATGATTTTTCCAATTCTGTCAATAAAGTTGCTACTCCAAATAGATTATGGTTCCGGTATAATTTCGATGTTAAAAACGCACCGACATTTGAAATCCCTACTTCCTCCTGTCAAGCCCCTATATTGTGGGCATTCTAGAACGATCTATTAATCACCTTAATCTATAAGTTTAATTTGATATCAGTAATTAAATTCCGTCTAACTATCCTCTATAATCTCTATATCACTGGCGGATCCATAAATTGTCCCAGGGGGTGGCCATTCAATTTAAAAATAAACAAGATACATAAATAAAACCTTAAAAAATATATGAAAAAAAAAATATATACACCCAATCACTTTTTACGCGATTTCGATCTTACCCGATTTTTTTTACGGCACCGCTACTTCTTTTTTTACAGAAGATGACGCCGAACAAAACCACGTGATATAATTGATGATTCTGACTATAATCATCGATTCTTTTATTTCAATTAAAAAAAGCAAACATTAAAAAATTTAACATAAAAAATATAATATTTTCGATGGTTTCGGCGGTAACTTTGTTGAAGTTCATTTTAATATAAAATTTAAAATAACTTTGATTATTCCACGTATTGTGTAACTAACTGTGACACGTGTTTCGCCTCTTTCAGAGGCATCTTCAGACTTACTATCGCAAAGTTTGCTTAAGTAATGAAGCAAGATAAATTCTAACATTTTAACATTTTAAATTATGAAATTACAAATGGATTACGGGTTTTTTCCTTCTAAAGGAAACAAGGAAGGGGGTGATAGAATCAAAAACAATGCAATAACATAATGATACTAATAAGGTGCAATCAATCAATCAATTAGATTGGGATTTTTCCTTTTTAAGGGACGCAAGAATAGAATCGAAACAAAGCAAACAAATATATTTCTAATGACGTTAAACATTACAAACTAATAAACTATAAACTAATGAGCTGCAATCAATCAGTTAGGTTGGGTGATTACTCTTTTGAATTGGGAATAATGTTAACAAAGGCGAACATCCTGTCCTGTTAAGAATATTATTTAATAATATATCTTTTTTATTAAGAGTTTTATTTATTTCTAAAAATTCAAGACTATTCATCTTTAAACCTTTTTTATTTACTCGGTGGAGTATTTAACCTAATAAATATATACTTTTTGGACGTGCATATATTAATAGTACATCACAAACACTTACCATTTCAATACACGATGTGTGATTTATGCCATCATTTATTCAAAATCAAACCATCAAGCGTTTTACAAAATTTCAGGGTAGTCACAACACTCCCATAGAAAATACGTGAACGTGATTTATATCGAAACTGATTCATAGTAAATGTAATCTTAAATGTATATTAAAAATACGTTCAAAACTCTTAAAGCAAATTAATAGTCTTCCACTGAGTGCTATGCATCAAAACAAAGTTCTACGCATATCCTGCTAGTGACAAATTTCAACAAAACTAAAGAGCTCTTTTTAATTCAAAATATTATAGATTACTATACAATATCTTTGAAGTTTAAATATTACATCACGATTCCAAGAGATGTCACTATATGCAAGATATTTTAAAATTATCATAAACATTGCTCGTGGCCTTTAAACCTTGTCTCAAGTACTGCGTGTAAACACGCGCATTTTGTATGGGCTGGCCCTACAAGCACGGGATTGTTTGGCGTGTAAACACGGCCGCGGCATCGAAGAGATTAATATGATTTAATAGTTTAAATATTCATAAAAATGACACAAAAAGTATCTAAACACCAGTCAAAACTTTGAAGCTCAATATCTCAATTTATAAAATTTGCAGATGCTTGCCTTTTGGTTAAACAATTTGTAGTATTACTGGTTGTTTGTATCTAGCTCTTCTACCAACGTCCTGTAAAAGGAAAAATCTCAACCTCCATTTGGTTATTTATAATGTAAGAATATCAGAATCAATCTTAATCTTATCACCAAAGCAACCTTGCAATAGTAGGCATGATGAAGATTCGTAAAGAGGCGAAACACGTGTCACTATGTGTCTCACAATACATAAAATACATTACCTAGATTATTTAAGAATATTTGCTAAATATGGCTTCTTTTTACGCCTTCAATCCATGGTGATAATATTTGTTTGTAGTTCTAAGAAAGATAAAAGATCTCTAAAAGATCGTTTTACAAAATTTGCATATCCTTGATAGTGTCGTAGTACCTGACGGGAGTACTGTGTGTTTGAAAAACACAATATTACATATTTTTTGAGACGCAATCACACGGCAGCAGAAATAATTATTTTTGCGATCTCAGATCTTTGTTTTCAGAGCATCACTCCTTCAATGCGGATGAAGCGGCTTGAATCATAAATTATTAAAAATACAGGAAATAAATAGAGTAGCACTGAATGATTTTCCATTTTTTCACGAGCTTCCTAATTCACTATCGTTATATGATTAATTATAAATTCAAACAATACAAATAATCCAATTCCGTACAAAACCCACATACTAAATTGGAAGGCATTTTATCGCATTATTATTTATTAGTATCATATTTTTTTAAATGCCTGAAAATTTTAATTTACCCATTCAATTACTGATCCAATTCATTTAAACTTACCAACATCAAAACATTTGCTAATTCATCCAGATTGCATAACTAACAATTAAATTTGGTGATAGATTGAATTGGTATTTACTTGGTACAACTTCATTTTTTTAAAGCTTTGCAAATGTTGGGCTTTATCCTCCGCACTACCAGGGTCTTTCCAGGAGTAAAAATTTTGATACTAATGTATAATTCTTTGGTTCGAAGCCGACTTGAGAGTGGATCGATTGTTTGGGCACCGAGGAGTGCGAAATGTGTTCTTATGGTGGAGAGGGTTCAGAAGAAATTTTTGAGAATTCTCTATTTGAGGACATATGGGTACTACCCATGGCTTTATCCAACAGACTTTCTCTTAGGGATGCTCACTTTCAATAGTTTGAATGCTCGAAGAGAAATGTATTTGGCATTATATTTCTTTCGGCTTATCCGAGGCCAAAATGAGAATTCCACCATTCTTGAAAATGTTAAATTGAATGTTCCTGATAATTTTTTGAGGAATCGTGAGCATGAGTTGTTTGTTCTTCCAAGGGGTAGAACCAGTCTGCCAATGGGAATGCCTCTGGGAAGAGCTTTTTAACAATTTTAAACGGCATTGCTTCGGATGTCGACATATTTTTCATATTGACGTGAGTGAGTTCAGGCGAATACTATATTTTATGAATAAAAGTTGATTTTGTCAGAACTCACTCGGTTGACATCTTTGAAAATTTCTAATGTGATTTTATAAATTTTTTCTCTCTGTTTTTTATGATTACAATGTTTTCATCTTGTTTTTAATTAATTAATGATTAAAATTATGTATTTACATGTATGTATATATATAAATACATACACGTATTTATATTTGTCAAATACATGGCGCATTGGCATTAGCTGTAATGCCATGATTTGCTTTTTCTTAAATAAATAAATAAATAAATAAATAAATTTTAATACGGTGAAAAAATAACAATGAATATGAATATCACAATAATAAATTTATCTGAGCATATTGTGCAACACAACCGAAAGCAAGAAAGAGAGCAACTGACTGAGTGACCCAGCATCGACATATTAAATATGTCACAGATTTTTAAAACAATGGCTCATTATTACTATATTTTTAACCTTATTTACACTTCCAATTTTAAAAACATTCATTATATTATTATATTACACAAATGTTTTATCCTAACGGCTGAAGTATTGTTATGGTTTATGATCAACGCTTACTATAAATTGCATTTAGGATAAAGAAAACTAAGTAAATTCCACGTGTTATTAATTAGTGATTCATTATTCAAGAGCAATTTAACGTATACAAATCTGAAGAAATCTTCTATGGTCTTTCATTGTAACATACACATAGATACTTTTCACAATAGAATAAAAATGTTTTATGGACTGTCACTCTTCACTAATAGTTTTTAAAAAAGGCAATTACGCAATAAATTTATTTAGGTACCATGTCAAATCAGGGGTTTCCGATTCATAATCCTATTTTGTAGAAAATTTAAATTCGATAATGCAAACGATAATTTTTTATTTTGGTGGTTGCAATTTTAGTCGTTATTCACACAATTGAAATTCCATGAAAACTTGTATAGAATTTCATGGAATCATTAGACATATACAGGTTATCCTCGACTTACGACCGAGATACGTTCCTGGACTTTGGTCGTAAGTTGAATTGGTCGTAAGTCGAATTTCATACAAAATATGTATGAACTTACATATTAAAATAAAACATGTGTATTTATGTATATATTTTTTTTTATTGTTAACTGTTAATGTAGAACTAAAATACATTGCTATTTTTCTTACCGTATTATAATGGAGTTCTACAAAGTAAATGCCTACTCAATCAATAAGTTAAATTTATACTTATTTAAAAATAAAATATTTACTTCATTAATATTTAAAATCTTTCGTCATCTGTACTTATATAAGTACAATCCATTGGCTCATAATCAGAAGTGGAAGAAGAAGCAATAGTTGTCTTTTTAAAAAACATATCCAATTTTCACGTTTAAGGTGTCACTGTCAATACTTGGTGGAAAGGCATTATAGTAAAAATAATAATACATTTTTAGTACTTTTTCACATAAAATTTATTTGATCAGGGCCAGTTTCACTCATGGCGAGCATTCAGCTGACAATGCCCGCTGACAATGAGCGAAACCGGTCCTGATCAAATAAATTTTATGTGGAAAAAGTACTAAAAATGTATTATTATTTTTATTATATCCATTTTTAGTTCAGTTGTTTTTGTTTTTTCCCCTGCATATATTTTTTTAACAAGCAAGATCTTCCTGAATACGGCGGTTTATACTCAAAACTCTTTCCTTATCCGAGTCCATTTTTGCAAATTTTTGCATTACTTGGTCAATTTGAAAGAACGCTGCTTCCATTTTTTTTGGAGATTCCAGGACCATTTCTTTTTTTTAGTCTCTTTTCAACCCTTTGATTTTTGATGCATAATAATTCTTCATTTGTAAGATCTTCCAAATCGTTTTCTATAAGTTGGTGTATTTCTTCACGATCAATTTTAATATCAAGTTTGTCGCAAAGCTCTACAATGAGATTTGTAGTGTGTTCAATTTCATTTTCTTTTTAAAATTGCGACTGAGTTATGTTTTCAAAACGTTTAGTAAGTTTTTCCATATTCCATACATGCACGATGTTGTGACCACTTGCCATCCCTTTCCAATATTTTGAATTGTTTGATGAATATTAAAATTCTTCAAAGACTCTTTAAAAGTTTTTCCCTCGTCAAGTGCTACTATTGCTTGGGCAAATGTAGTTTTTAAATAATAGGCTTTAAATGTGGCAATAGCTCCTGGTCCATGTTTGTAAAATACTGGTGGTATTAGGGGGTAAATACACGATTTTAACGTTACGATGTAAATTTCCGATATGTGGTGGATGTCCTGGTGCATTGTCTAGAATTAAAAACATATTGAATGGAATTTTGTTTTACTTCTGGAATAAATAAATTCAAAACCAGTCTTCCAAAATAAATTGTGTCAAAAAAAAAATGTTTGAGCGGTAATATAGTGGTAACATATCAATATTGATTCCTTTGAGGGCTCTCGGCTTTTAAGAGTGATAAATCATTAATGGTTTAAATTTATATCCAACAATATTGCCACCCAATAAAAAACTAAAACGATCCTTAAATGCCTTGAAGCCTGGCATACTTTTTTCTTCCTTATTAATGTAGGTGCGCTGGGGCATTTTCTTCCAATAGAGCGCGGTTTCGTCAACATTCAAAATTTGTTCCTTGACGTATTCTTCTTTCCTAATCAATGTGTCAAATATTTCGATCAAATCTTCAGCAGCCTTGTCATCGGCACTAGCTGCCTCTCCACTTATTTTCACATTTTAATAATTCGCCCGTTTTTTGAATCTCGAAAACCAATACGCATGAATCAGGGTTGACAAAAACGCACCGTAATGCAATTAAAAAAAAAAAAGCTATTTTTTTGGTCGTAAGTGCGAATTGTCGTAAGTCGAACCGTCGTAAGTCGAGGACTACCTGTACTGTCACAACCAAAGATATGGCAATGAGTGACCGACATGGCTTAGGGCTTTTACATTTCTCCAGTGCATTATGAATGGCGAAACGTATAAAACAATTTTGCAAAATGATATTGTACCAATTTTTTGAAGGCCTGCCGAGTAATACAATTTGGCTGAAACTTCCGCGCTCCCTGCCAGCTCAAACAAACCCCTCCAGAGCACCAGTTTTACGAAATATTTAAAAAAAAATCCAAACCATACTTTCTACACAGTCTATTCTACACGATTTTTTTCTACTTGGTAAGTTTTCTCCCGAAAACTGCTTCAAATTTGGACGTTGCGTTACGTTTTTCCAAAATTACGTCATTTTTTACGCAACTAGGTCTGGCTCAGTACTGTTGAAGCTTTCAAATCTTGTTTGCCTTTCAAAATATGGCTATTAGGCTTTTTTACAATAGGAAGAAAAAAAATGGAAATTGGTAAAGATTTCGAGGAAATAATCGCATATGAATGAAATTGTGAAGGTGCGGTAATTTCTTTGATAGCGACAGTATAAAAACTTTTCAGAATATGAAACAAATAATGCACGTTTTGTTGACTATGGCTCATTCTGGTAGTTTTTGAAATACAGGCAATTACGCAATACATCTAGGTACCATGTCGAATAAGCTTTTCTTATTCTTCAGCCTATTTCCAAGCAAAAAAAAATCAATAATATTTAGGTACGATACATTTTATTTTTTTGCCTTTTTTGTGCTTTGTTAAAGTTATTTTATACTTCGCTTAGGGATCACGTATGCTTCATTTACAATTTATTTATGTATATCAAGAGGTAATTTTACAATCTGCTCAATTCCAAAATTATTTTTTTAACTGCCAATTTTGGATTGAATTTTGCTGACCTTTTTTATTGACATGGAAAAGATTGACACATTATCTGTAATTCTTTAATTTAAAACATATTTTAATAATATTGCTTGTAAATACAAACTTATGAGGAAAAAGTAATGAAAATATCTTAATTTCTCAGTTGTTCAACAAATGGATTTTACGAAATTTGAAAACTACCTCCTGTTATGTATTTTTTTGGAAACAAAATATATTTTTTTCTTTTTTATCCAATTCTCTATAATTTTGATTACTGTACCTGCCCTGCCGCTTGTAGTTTCACAATAGTTGGGATTTTAAAACTCCACAAAGTACCAAAATTCGACGATAGCATGCCAGCTGCCCAATCTCTCCCTTTCAAATTACATTTTTCAATAATTTTATGTAAATAAACTTTTCAGCCAACTAAATGAGAAGTTATAAGATTGTTTCTTTATCCAATCCGATATACTTTTCAATTTATTCATTTAACTATTAAAAATAATATTGAGTGCTGTTTTGTAAAATTTAATGATTAACTACGATTTGCTAAAATATTTTCGTATTTAATTTGACTTTGATTAAATCATGCTTTTTTTCTGATGTACATATAATATTGATCAGACAATTGAATCCAATTAAGGGCAATAAAATAATTTTATTTGATAAAGGAAACCATATATTCTGTTTCCAAAACTTAATATTTTTTAACACGGTGAAGTAATAGCATTTTGTTTTTGTCCAATTTTAAGGTGCCTATATACATAGTTTATAGTTATTTCGGAACTTTGCTTAAAAACACACATTTTCTTATCAATCTTCATACACACATTTTCACTTCTGTTCTAACATCCTAATTTTATATTGTAATAATTAAGAAGTAAATGCCAGCACAGTGTTTTAATGAAGTTCTGCTATGTAAATGCCAATTAAATCAATTAATGATTATTTTTTATTTGCTTGCATAAAAGACTAAAAAAATGTTATCATATTTAGTTGTTTTATTGCGTGTATCAAATAAAAATGCGAAGTCGTGTTTTCTGTATTTGCGCATTTTTGTATATAAATATATACTGGTGTGCCGCTGGGGTGAATTTTTTTATTATCATAAGATTAAAGTCTCGGCTTACGCCGAAATAGCTATCAACAAATATATAAAATTTATGTAGAACTAAAATACATTGTTATTTTTCTTACCGTATAGTAAATAATTATGTCGTAATTGTGAGTTTTTGTTACGAATTTTACCAAGTTTGACAATCAGTTTTGCCTCCGCTGAAATGAGGTTTCCCACATAACGACGCATGAAAACCTGGCTAAGGAATCGTATGAGTTCAAAAAGACTATATGGTCTGGCTTTGTAACACTTCCTCTGGAAAATGAATATTTAACCTGAATATTTTTGGGCCTATTTGCAACGTCAAAAAAACGAAAACTCGATTCTTTTTATAATGTTTGCGATTTTTCTCTGGTATTAAACAATATTTTTTTTATATTATGTTTTTTAATGTTTAAATTTTCATAATAGTCAGAGTCATTAATTATATCACAAGATTTTGTTCGGATCATCATTTATTCCGTAAAAAAAATCAAAAAAAAATCGTGTAAAAAAAAGTAGCGGTGCCGTTCAAAAAATCGCGTAAAAAGGGGACTGAATGTATATATATATTTTTAATGTATCATGTTTATTTTCGAAATGGCCACCCCCTGGGACAATTCCCGGATCCGCCAGTGTCTCAACGATGTCTAAATAATCTGAAAATAGTTAAGTACAGGTAGTCTTTGACTTTGACTAAAATTCATATGTTTCCACTTTATTACCGCTTGAACAAACGAAGGAGGATGTCGAAATTAATTTTTTTAGACTGGTTTTAAAAAAAAATTATTCCAAAAGTAAAAGAACAATTTTATCGGAAAGAAATTCCATTTTATATACTTTTATAACCCAAGACAATGCACTAAATATTCACCGCACATAGAATATTTATCGTTAAAATCGGGTATTTACCCCCTAATATCACCAGCATCTTGCAACCTATGGACCAAGGATATACTTTATAATTGTACATATGTACATATTTTGTATAATGTTTGACTTACGACCAATTCAACATGCGATCAATGCTCGGGCATGTATGTTGGTCTTATGTTGGGGATAATCTGTATTTCTTCTGAGATAGTAGCACTTCCAACAGTCTGTGTAGAGTTTCATTTAACTTATTGTGAAGGAACTAAAATAATTCTGATACCTACCGCTAAGAAGTTACTTTCATAGGTCAAGTTTTATTTTAATCTAACAAGTTATTTTTCTAAAAATAAAACATTTGAATTGAACATTCGTAGTTCAGTGAAGTGCAGTTAGTAAAGTTTAAGCACGTTGAAGTCCGGAGGACTCGTATGCGTGTCCTTGCTGGACAAACGCAGCGATCCGGGTGACTCATATGCGCGTCGTCGTTATCGATGATTTTCGTGAGGCTGATTCAATAAACGGATCAAACTTACTACCCGACACACTGACAGGAGTCACTTTATCGTCTGTCGATGTGATAATTACAACAGATACAAATTTTTGCTCTAGTAAAAAATAAAACTAACAATTTACTTATTTCGTTAAACAAGGTCGTATTTTTCTAAAAGTCCAGTGTTCAGTCTCGCTATTGGATCAATATTTTGCAATCTATTTTGTATTTAAGCCATGTCCGCTCCCAACTTGGAGTATATGAACTCCTCTTGGGGTTTATAACCAAAGTCATTTATATTTAGTTAATTTACAAACCACAGTTTGAAAATTTTTGAACTTTTTCTTTTATATACATATAGGGATAATCTTGGAGTTATATCAAATTCACTGAAGTACTTAACTTTTGCAATTGTTTTCGAGAAATCACCCAACCTGTGACATGTTAACTTTGCCTTACCACCACTGCCACTTTATTTTAAATATCTATCTTAATATTAGTGATACAATGTGTAAAATTTGTTATTCTTAAATCATTGTTTTTTACACTTTTTGCAGTAACAAAATATGATTTGTGATATTATCGTCGCAAATAAATAAAAATGAAAATAAGTCGGAAAATTACTGGCCGAAATCTATTTATATCGCCGCTACAAATTGCCAAGATTCAAACTTCACTACCCGATAACATATCGTAACATACACGATAAGATATCGTTATCATATCTCAATCGCGCCTCGTTCAAGCCTCGCTTTCAAATCAAATGGATGCTTTTAACATTAAAAGACGTAGATAAGCGATCACCCTCACAGTATTAATTACGCCGGTCTGTCATGAATATCAACGCGAACTGCTTGTCCGTTCATGCGCGACTTAAGATGTGAATAACTATAGAAAAAAACTATCGATTTTTATATATACATATATATATTAGAACGATTTATAAAGATACGATAAAGCATAATAAAACATTTTTTAAGCAAATCTATACCAATAAAGCCATGACACTGGGGTATTTTAAGACCCCCCTTCGGATCACACGTTATTTTTGGGGAAAATATGTGATAACTCAAAAATGATCTAAAATCTTGTAATCTGATTATCATTGGCTTGAATTTTAATCTGTATTACTATTTTGCGATAATTAAGCTCAGCTATTTTATTTCTTCTGAGATAGTAACCCCTCCAACATTATTTCATTCTTTTTATTGTGGAAGAACCAAAATAAAATTGATACCTACTGCTTAGAAGCTGCTTTTATCCTGTAAAGTTTTGTTTATATTTCACAAACTGCTTTTTATAATAATAAGTCTTTCATGTAGCTTTGTAGGATTTGAGCTCAGTTTTTTTTGCATTGTCTAACATAATAATATGAATATTAGTGATATCTATAAACAATGGTACCTAGTAAGCTGTCTTATTCGTCATTTAAATTCAAGCCAGGTTACGCGAGGACGGATAAATTGATATAAAATTTAAAATTACGTTGATTATTCCAACACGTGTTTCACCTCATTCAGAGTAGGGACTCCAATTACTCGTCATTTCAACTACTCGAGTATCGAGTATTAAAATTTAATTTCATTGAAACATTTAATTCATTTATCATAACACATATTTTAAAAATAACAGATAATTAAATGTTCAAATCTAAGATTTGTTTTATTTTTAATTATTCCCGCAGTTGAATAAAATCTTTCGGTATCGTTAGCAATGAATGAATTGAATTGAAAGTGTATCTAATTTATATGTCATATATACAATTTTATTTCCACATTTCTTCAATTACCCTGCAGGCTAGTAATCTTCTTGGATTCATAGTTCCTTAAAGTAAGCCATTTGAAAACCCTACTGTGTTTCGTACTCTTTATGTTTCTTTAGTTTTAAGCAAACTAGAATATGGATCTATTATTTGGGGTCCATATGAATATAAATTTAAGTCGCAACTGGAGCGAGTTCATAAAAAATTTCTGCGTTATTATTATTTCAAAAAATTCAACTATTTTCCGTATGAAAATTCATTAATGGAATATTATCCAACCAAGTTTCTTTTAGGAATGCTGTCATTTCACTCGCTTGAAGCTCGAAGATTAATTTCAATATTAAAACATTTTTCTCTTCTTCTTCGGGGCCAAGTTGATAACCCTGGCGTCCTTGAAAATTTTTATTTGTATGCTCCCAGCTTTTACCTAGGTGGTCGTAACAAAAACAAATCAATTTTATTTGTCAAAACTTGTTTGTCACGTAGGTCTTTTGAATCTCCAGTTGCAAGGGCTATTCGGCTGATAAATGCGCTGCCTGTTGATGTGGATATCTTCGGCAGTGAACTTGATGCTTTGTTTAAAACTTTGGTTTTCTTATGTAAATAATATGTTTCTGTTCTGTTTCTTATTTTTGTGTAATATTTTATGTAATTTTTATTAATTTCTCAAATGCATGGCGCATTGGCGCTTGCTGTAATGCCATGTATTTTACGGTAACCGGACAAATCAGAACATGACGTTAATTAATTAATCGAGATCGACTTGCACAGAATTTTTATACACATAATAATAACATTAAAAATTATTAATTATGTTGTTATTATTAATTAATAATTTTTATTGTCGATCTCGATACGACATTTGAGAAGCATGTACAAATATTATATAAATGTAAATTTTAATCTTAAGATTTTTTTGTTATGATATTTTTTCCGCTAGAATAAGCCGGTGTTAAGACTGTTAATAAATAAAGACGTATTATAAAACTAAAAGCTTCGTTATTTTGCCCGACTCCACCGCCAGATCCCACATACATATATATATATATACATATTTGTGCCAGCCCAACGAATGAATTTTAAAATGCACGCGAACTAACTACAATAGTTAGTGAACATTTATTTTAATTTCGGCGATCTCATAATTACAGTTATTTTCTTGTTGTGGCAGCCCTATTCATAATTGGTAAATTGTTTATAGACAAATATGTATGTGAAAACCCAATATTATAAAGCGAGCGCCCTCGGACGGTGTCCGTAGATAGGCCGATTGTTCTGAAATGTCTTGTTCTGAAATGTCATGTTCTGAAATGTCATATTCTGAAAAGTCTTGTTCTGAAATGTCATGTTCTGAAATGTCATGTTCTGAAAAGTCTTGTTCTGAAATGTCATGTTCTGAAATGTCATGTTCTGAAAAGTCGTGTTCTGATTTGTCATGTTCTGAATTGTCATATTCTGATTTGTCATGTTCTGAAACGTCATGTTCTGAATTGTCATGTTCTGATTTGTCATGGAACCGTATTTTACATAGTTTTTTGCCAATAAATAAATAAATAAATAAAATATACGTAGTACAATAGAATTACCGTATCGTTTTTTTTATCGTATATAATAATATTATTTATTTTTTATATATTTACATATCGGAATAAACTAATAATTTAACACAACTAATATATTAATTAAAAATTTACCTTTTCACCACTGTTACGTGGCTGTTATAAATTTATAAGAAATATGAAATAACAAGTATAGGCAGGTAAGAATTTTGAATTTATTATGTCAGCTGAACCCTTTTGACGTCAAAAGATTTTTTTTCAATGTTTTTGTCATCATGAACTCTCGCCATCTGTTAAGATTTTAATTTCGACTGACGGATTCCATAAACAGGGAAACTAGTGTGGCTAACAGGGATGGCTAACTTTTTAGTTGGTTAAAATTTAACTAAATATTTTAAAACTTGTAGTCGTGGGTCAAGCCATGAATTTAGGCAGTAAATGAATGATATTTTCAGCAATATACTATTAGGATAAATATAAAATGAAAATAAATGATGCGAGGTGGGTTTCCCAAAATTTTTCGCGTAAAATGCAATTTACCAAAAACTATTTTACTACAATTAATATTTACATTATAAATTTGTTTATCTAAGAGATTATATACATATATGCACACTACTTCTTTAAAATTTATCCGTTTCCCACCACTGTGTGCCGCGGTAGAATTTCCGGATCGTTTTTTTTATTGATTATAATATTATTTTTATATATTTATCGGGATAAAGTAATATGTATATTAATTAATAAAATAGATAATATATTAATTAATGATTAATTGAATTTACTTGATTACCCCTGATTACCAGTAAAGGCAGGTAAAATTCTCCGAATTTATTTTGTCACATATGTATGCATTTCTTGTCGGTAAATCAAAAGGCTATTTTTTAATGGTTTATTTTTTCTCTTGCCACAAAATCTTGTCATTATAAAGTTAGAGCCAACTAAATGGATAACCGTTAAAAAAAATATTACCTGACCCAATACGACGCGTTTGGCAATGCAGTGGTAAAATATTGTATATATTTTTTGTAATTAAAATTTGGAAAGAGATGTTCATAAGCTAGGAACGAGTAAATACTCGAGTATTATTCAAAAAACTCGAGTATCGAGTCGTTGAAAAATGGACGAGTATACTCGAGTATCGAGTACTCGATACTCGAATTGGAGTCTCTAATTCAGAGGCATCTTCGTCCTTTCTATCGCAAAGTTTGCTGAAGTAATAAAGGATAAGGAATTATGTAGAAAAGCAAAAATTATATTGTATTGAGGCTTTTCTGTCAAAATCGAAAACAGAGGCAATTGTTGTCTTCAGTCACAGTTTCTGATGAAGTTTTAGCTTTTTTTTGTTTTGTATATCAGTTTGACGGAGCATCAAGTTCTAAGGCGTGTTATCGTCAAAGTTCTTGCAGTCTCCTTCGTCTCTAAATGTTTTAACTCTTGAATTTTATTTGTTGACATTCCCTTCCCATCGCTTCCGACAGGAGGGCGCGATCGCTACAGTTGAGAAGTCAGTTTAATATTGCGTCTCTACCTAGGGAGGGTCATCGAGAAGAATGGCTCTTGGCCTATATCGATTTTCTGAGGCCTTCTCGTCATAATTCTGCAAGAAAGAGATTTTTGGGTTATCGCAAAGGCCTACAGCCTTATGAAACTTTTTAGAGGTTTCACGAACACATTCCCGAATAGTGGGCACATTTAAATCTCTGTGTAACAGTAAACCACGCACGAACCATGGAGCATCCCATGCTTGCCTCAATGACTTATTCTGAACAACCTGGAGAGTCTTCAGATGCTTTTGGTGAGCAAACGCCCACACTCGTGTGGCGTACACCATAATTGGACGAATTATTGCTGTATATAGGAGAAGTTTACTCCTTATGGATAGTTTGCTCCTAGCATTAAGCATAAAGTACAATTTCGCTTTAGTAGCATTAGCTTGGCGCTTTTTAATCGCGGTGTGTTCGTTAAACTTCAGTCTCTTATCTAAGGTAAGTCCAAGATACTTGACTGTATTAGACCATTTGATCTCTGTGTTGTGCATTCTAATGCAATTAAAGTTATGTTTTCTAATGAAGCCTTTAGAAAACATTATTACCACGCTCTTTTCTGCGTTGATTTTAGATCTCCAGTTGTCACACCAGTCCGCAATGGTATCGACAACTGTTTGGACGTGTGCAACTGCGCTTTGCCGATTAAAAGATTTAGCCAAGATGGATGTATCATCTGTGTACTGGGCTATAATTGTATCACTTTCCCCACCGGTGGGAATGCCGTAGGTGTATATATTATACAGTATGGGTCCTAAGACAGAGCCTTGTGGAACCCCCGCAAGTGTTGACCTCGATGAGGACCGGATTCTATTCATTTTGACCTGGAAACGTCTACCTGTCACAAATGAATTAAGGATCTTAATTAGTGGTAATCCAATTTCAGCCTTCGAAATTTTGAATACAAGCCCTTCAACCCACACCCTGTCGAAGGCTTTTGCAATATCTAAGAAGAGACAAGCCGTGACCTCTTTTTGAATGAATCCGCTCGTGATTAATTCCACCATTCAAAGAAGTTGATGGTTTGTCGAGTGATTCGCCCGAAACCCGTGTTGGGTGTAGGGGATGATCTTTTTCTCGTCAACCACTTCTTGTAGTCTAGTTTTAATCACTCGCTCTAAGACTTTGCTCATTGTAGGAAGCAGACTTATTGCCCGGTGGTTCACTGGAAGAGTGTGATCTTTTCCTGGTTTTTGAATCACGATAATATCCGCTTCCTTCCATCGGGAGGGAAAATATTGTAACCTCAAACACGCATTTATAATATTTTCTAATGAGGTTAAACCCTTTTGCGGTAACTGCTTGAGAGCCTTGTTGCCGATTTTGTCGTTACCCAGAGCTTTCCTGTCAGGAAGGTTTTTTATTAGACTTTCCACCTCGTCAAATGAGGTGGGAGTTATTGGTTGGCAGTTAACATCTATACGCTTTTCTATTAATAATTTTGCGGCGGTTTCTATGCTTAACGCGTTCTTTTTCAAGTCTACATTTCTTGGGTCGATCATGTTGGGTGTAAATTGTCTTTCGACGCTATCCGCAAACTCTTCGACTTTGTCTGTGACGGTGAATACAGGCCCCTTTGCTCCATTAAGTGGCATTAAGGGGTGCTTTTCTGCGCGGAGAACCTTGGAAAGAACCCAGTATGGGTCGGCTCTCTTGACAAGCTCGCTTAAATAATCGTCAGAAGCCGTATCACGATAGACTTTCAGTGCAAGTCGGATTTCGGCCGTCAACCGGTTAACACGCTGCCTGACTAAAGGATTGCAGTATTTTTTCCATTCTTTTCGTGCACGACGCCTTTCGTTTTTAAGATTTCTGATATCTTCCGGAAGGGCTTTGCTATGTGGGGAAGTTTTTATCGTTTTCGTGGCATATGAGGCAGCTATGTGAGTTTAAGTTGTTAGATTACTTATCTCAAAATCAATGCTTTCACTATCTGTCAAGTCACATGGGGGAATTTACGTATCGCCAAGAAAGCTTTCAAACTCGTTCCATTGGATTATTAACTATTTAGTTTGGGTCCGACGGACCTCTCAATCGAAGAAGAACAGGTTGGTGATCAGACTTAAGTACGTGTACGATATGAGTTTCGTATTGAAGGCTCACTCCACACATTAAAGAAATATCTATAACATCCGGTATACCTCCGTTCATTGGCAGGGTCGTTGGGTCTAAAGGAGCCGCTACAATAGCGCCAATCTTAGTGATATAAGATTTTAGTTGACGCCCCCGTGAGTTTGTGAGCCTACTATTCCATTCAACGTGTTTTGCGTTAAAATCGCCGGGGCAATAGTGGGTACACCAAGAGGAATAATAGCCTCGAGATCTTCAGTTGTTATCTGACCATTAGGTGGGCTATACATAGAAACAAATCTAATAAGGCCCGAATGATTCGTATTTACAACTATCGCGTTTGCTTCTAGTTGACCTGCAAGTGCTGGCAACGGGATTGCACAGTGGTCAATATGTTTTTTAATGTAAATCGCAGTTCCTCCACGTGAGGTTCGAGTGCGGTAAAGTCTATATTAGGAATAGTTGGGTATTGTAGGACGATGAGACGGCTTGATACATGTCTCGTTAACAAGAAAGATATCAATGTCGTATCTTGATAGTACATTAATTATCTCTAGCTTATAATGTCTGAGTGTACCTCCACTGTTCCAAAAGAGAACCTGTAAGGACGCCGGTTGACATTTTTTAGACATTTTTGGTGTCAATAGGCGCCACATGGGCGGAAAATTTACTCAGAATCGAATTTCCGACACCTAGCAACTTACGCCAATCGTCGAGCATGGATTTTTATTCCAGCTGGACGTTCGCTTCTGTAGCTTGCGGGCTTGGAATGCCACTCTCGCTTTGGTGGTTGCCAATAGAGGTGGAACGTTTTTCCAAATTGGGATTGGGACTAGTTCAAGTATTTTCCAGCTGGCGCAAGTGAGCTAGCGGCCGTCCACTAGGTGGGCTAGATTTATTATTAGGAAATTCAGGGCATCCTCGGTAGTAAGCCGGTTGAGGTCCACCGCAGTTGGCGCATTTTGCTGGGCCACTCGCCTTGGTGTGATTGCATTCTCTTGCGAAATGATCTCCCGCACATCTCACACAGCGTGGCTGTGCACGACAGCATGATGCTGAGTGTTCAAACCCTTGACAATTGTGGCATTGCCCCACTGAAGTTTTTCTATTCAGTGACTCAACGCCTCTTCAGTTACTAAGGTGCACGATTGATAAAATGCACATTCGGTAGGCACAAATTTAACCAGCATGTATAGAAATTGTTAAATTTATACTGGAAATTCAAAATAATAACAGATTTTTTGTATCCATTTCACATAACACTTGTTAGGATCAGGACTGGGTTTGCTCATCGCGAGCATTTTCAACTGATTCAATATCAGTTGAAGATACAAAAAAGTCGAATAGTAAAAAATATGCTGGAAAATAACGCGCAATCTGGAGGGGGTCTAATAATTACGCAGTGGCAGGGCTTTTTTGAACAAAATGGTGCCGGAACTCACTTCATGTCAAGCTTTTTACTAAATATCATTTTAATAAAAACTTGTCTAATTGATTTTGAAATCTGTGAAAAAGGGTGCTGGAACGCCGTTCCACCGCGTTAAATGGGAAAAAATCCCTGCCCATATGGCTTTATTGATTGTAATCATAGATTGCTTTAAAAAATGTTATAATATGCTTTTAATACGGAAAGAAAAATATTAATGTATTTTAATTCTACATAAATTATTTTATATATTTGTTGATAGCTATTTCGGCTTACGCCGGCGTAAGCCGAAATAGCTATCAACAAATATATAAAATAATTTATGTAGAATTAAAATACATTGTTATTTTTCTTTCCGTATTATAATGGAGTTCTACCAAGTAAATGCCTACTCAATCAATAATATGCTTTTACGTATCTTTTTGAATCGTTCTAAAAATTATATATATCAAAAATCGATAGTTTTCCTATATTTATTCATATTTTCAGACGCGCATGAAACAGACAACGTTTTAGCGTTGATATTCATGATAAAATGGCGTTATCAAAACTATGAGCGCGAGCGCTTATCTACGCCTATAAATTTAAAAAGCATCCATTTGATTTTAAACTTACGTTTGAACGAGGCGAATTTGAGATAAGATAACGTTATATTATCGCGTATGGGCAGTGAAGCTTGAATCCTGGTAATTTGTAGCTGCAATATAAAGGGTTTTTGGCTACTAACTATCCGACTTCCCTTTTTTATTTAATTGCGATGAAACGGCATGTATTTAATGGGTCAGTAACTAATTCAAATTTTGGTCGATTAAATAAATAAATGATCAGTTAAAAGTCGAAATGGTCAGTTAATATTATAAACGGTCAGTTGTCATTGTATCAGTGTGAATGTGGTCAGCTATTAAATAAAACGGTCAGTAATATATTTTAATGGAAAATTATTTATTAAAAACGGTTTCTATTTAATTTAAATGGTGAGTTATTTAAAAAAAGTTTTAGTTTGACAGCTTGTGAATTTTATCAAATATGGTCGCATAAGACAAATTTATGACATATTTATGAAAAATTAGCGCATGAAATGACATTTAATATTTTTTTACTGACTATTTATTATTTTAACTGACCATTTATTATTTTTAACTGACCGTTTTAAGTATATATAACTGACCATTTATCGAATTAGAAACTGACCAAATAATTAGTAGTCCGATGAAACTAGTCGATAAAAATCATATTTTATTCTGCAAAAGGTGTAACAATAAGAATACCAAAAGTGTATTAAAAGTGCATTTTATCATTAATATTAAAATAGATATATAAAATAAAATGGCAGAGTATAAAGTGGTTGACTTTCTCACCCACTGGGAAGAAAATATTTTTTATAAGTACAGTGCGTCAGAATTTGAATATTCCAAGGTATGAACCCATAAATGATAATAAACATTTTTTATTATAAAATCGAATAAAAATTATATTTGCTTACATTATATAATTATGTTAAAACATGTAAATTAATATTCTAACTGGGTTTCAACACAAATTTAAGTGCCATCCAGCCCGCCAAGTTTTAAGTTTTTTTAAAATGGCCCTTTCTCTAAAATTGACCCCTGAACTAGGCAAATGATGCATAACAATTTTTCAATAAAATTTTATAGTTTTGTGTAAAATAAACTGTTCAAAAATTAAATTTCCAAAAACGATTTGCCTAAATTTATATAAAAAAAAATTAAGCATTCCTATAATCCTAAATTTATTATTATTATTTTTTAAATTTAATCTTTTATATTTTTTGACATTTAAAAATTGTTTTTAATCGCGATTTCATTACAATTTAAAAAATATTTTGATCAACCTTTGTAAACTTGGTACTAGTGGGCACTGTGCAATTTATGATTTGATAATCTCTGCAAAAGGTGTAAAAACAATGATTTAAGAATATCAAAAGTTTACACATAGCATCTCCAATATTAAGATAGATATTTTAGATAAAGTTGCAGTATGGGTCGACTGTCTCACCCACCAGAAAGGAAAAGTTAACGGGCACGCTTATTATCAAGCAGCGAAACTGGATATATTGCTCTAATGTAGGTTAGGTTTGGTTTAATTCTAACCGAAAACTATGCAAGTTTATTCGTTGTATTTTTTTTTGGATTTGACTTTGATCTTGGAGCATATGAATTCCTCACGGAGTTTATCTCAACATATTTTTTCTACGAGAACTGCTTGTTATTCAGTTTCTCAACATCTCTTCTTTTTCAAGAGATTAGGGTTTGAAAGGATACGAGAACTAGGGCAGGACTAGTGGTTGGGTAAATACTCTCGTAAGGCGCAGCTTATTGGGATCGGTATGGTGAGAAAATTATTTTTACAACACAAGCACCCACTGTCTTCGAGCAGAATCGATTTATCGACTGAAAAAATCTGTTCGTATCGGGATTCAAACACGGGTAGTCCACCATAGAAGCCTACAGCGTTGACCACTGCCCCGATTTTTAAAAATAATTTTAAGTATGAATAATAAATAAATTTTATTATTCATTTTTGAGTTAATTTCCAGAAAGAGAATCTATCTACCATGTTTCTATGGGCACCTTATCGTTATTACAAGGTTTTTTCCCCACTGTATCACCCGCCTCAAAAGAAGATTGGGTGTCTACATATTTTGTTTCTTGATTGCCTGTTTTTAAAAAATCACGTTTTATAAATATTTACCTGTGGTATGCCACGAAATTTTTGAAACAATGTTAGTGTGCTGAGAAAAAAAGGTTATGGAGCACTGGTCTATGGAAAGTGTTCTGCATGCAAAAAAAGGATCAGTTATTTGCATATATAGTTCCTTTGGCGCGTTTTGAATAAATCACGTTTTTATATACATATATTGACTTATGGTGAGCCACGAAATTTTACAAAATACGTTAGTGTGCCTAGGAAAAAATGTTGCAGAGCACTGCTGTTGTTCATCAATAGATATATCAACCAATAAGAAGAAAGACATGGATAAAAATCGAATGTGGTTCCGAAGGTTCATCAGCATTTTTTCAATTCTTTGAGAGATACTGAAAACATTAAATACGCACAAACAAAGAAAAAAGGTTAAATTTGGATATTTTTAATGTTTTTAAAGATTATGCCAAAAACAAAACAGTGACCGAGAAGAAAATAGTACTGTTACAATATGGTTCATTATAAAAAAAATATAATACAATGTTCATATTTCTAAACGTCTAAACACGTTTTCTAAACACTAAGACATAATGATGTCCTTTTCATCTTGATTATCGTTCATTCAGTAAAAAAGTCAATACATAAAAAAATATTTTAAAACTATTTCTCAGCTCTATAACTCTACTTATAATGCTTATATTTGAATATATTATATGCTGACAATTGAAGTGTTTTCCTGGAATATAGCGTAATATTTTTTGACTTTTTCAAGAATCAATCTTTTTTTTTCACTAGAATGCGTGATCGCTTCACTTACAAAGCAGCTTTCATCAACAAAAATTTGATAAGCCCTGCTGAATATGATTTTTTTAAATGTTGATAAAACTTGCTTACCTACCAGAATATTGTTTTCAATTATTTTCTTCCTCTTTTTTCAGAACAATGGAAAAATCGCCCAATAAATCATTGATGCAATTTAAGGCATTATTATGGAAAAACTGGAAGAGCTATCGTTTCTGGAACCTCGTGGATATTATGGTCCCCGTGCTTTTATTACTTTCTTTGAAAATTTATTATGGTGGATTCAAAAATAAAGAACATTATGAAGCATTCGACACCAAACCCGTTTCTGGTTTCCTCTACCAGAAAAGTGTCATAAAAAACGTCTATTATTCTTCAAATGAATCAGAATTTATCAGGAGTTTGATGGATGATGTTTCATTTAAATTGAATCTTAGCGCAAAAAGTGAGTGCAATGAGTTTTCATACCATGACAAAAATCTATCTGTAAATCTAAATGTCGTAAATTTTCATAGTTTTTTTGGTTTATTTCACAAAATATCATAAAAAGATATAAATAATTTGAGAGGTGAATGTGGCTCTTTTTGTTGACCACGTATAAGACAAAAGATCGATTTGTAATATTCATCAATCGCAAGATTGATCACGATTACTAGTCAGCAGAAAAATAAATAAATGGTACTTGCTCAAGTTTTGTCCAATGTTATATTAAAGTCCAAAGTTACTCGAATGTACAAACATAATATATTATCATTTTTAAACAAAATTCAATTTAACTGAGAAATTCAATTGAGGAGCTATCTCTTTTTCCAATCTTACAAAATTAGTTTATTGATTACGATTTTAAATATTATTTTAGAAAAAGTAATTTGAAATATAACTATACTTAGATCGAATAAAAAAATATTCATAATATAAAGCTGTTATTCAAGTGGTTCAACAGGACCATACAATTTTTGTAACATAACTTCGTATTTTATCTGATATTTTAAAACTTATCGTTGTAAATTGTTCATTAGCATTAAAAACCATTTTATAAGAGAAAAACTTTAAATAATTAGTGAGTGATTGTGTATTAGTGCTCAAGTTTACAAAAAATGATATCTGAAAGAATAATGAAATTTTTTTAAGCTTGTGACGAAATCATCATAGTAAACAATTTTTGCATTTGCAAATTAAATTTATACCCCGTAAAAGATTCAAGAAATGGTTAAAAGTAGGTATTCATAAAAAATGTCGTCATATCTTTATGATAAATATAGTTTTGAGCGGCTTCTTTTTCACAAAGCTTTTAAATTTTATTGCCATTCTTTGATAATTCTCTGAAAGGTTATCCAACATTTTACTATCCCATGCTTTTGTTCATTTTTACAAGCTGGCCAAGCTGTCGTAATAAATAAAGTACACGTGCGTGCGTAAAATACGTGCAAACACAAAACATGCACATTTGAACGAAAAGACTATTTATTACATTTCTGGCATAAAAGATTAAATAAAGACTTGAACATATTGCAAATTTGTGAGATTGTAAGAATATATTGGCACGCTAAACTTTCGAGCACTATTGTATACTAAGGCAAAAGGCACACTATAAAAAAACAACAATGGGATAAAGACGGCCTCGCCTTTGGTACCTTTTAAATTTACTGTGAAGTTATAAATATTTGCGCTCTCTATTCAACTTGGGATGATTTTCGGTATGTCTCTCTCTAAAGTATTTCTCATGCGTATCTTTCTAGCATAATTATTTTTGCATATCTTCATCGCATGCTTACATTTTAAGTCTGCCAAATCAATTGGAATCAGAGAAAATTAACGATTTTGCGTAAAAAGCATTATATTTTTGAACTTTTGATTTTGTGTTTGAATAAATAATTATTTTTTCTCTGAATACCTTAAGTTAAAAATACTTACTGACTATATTGGTGGAAAAATCAACCTTTTAATGGCTTAACCCCTTACGGGAGCTGCTTGGACAGGCAGATGTTAAAACTTACTGTCGGATTCATAAAAAAACCAGTGATTGATCGACCATAATTAAATATTTTTTACTTTGTTATTCATTCCACTGGCATTTCACAGATTTGACAGATTTTCAATAATTTTTTGAAGCGTTGTAAGATCTGCACTGTCTTTAAATGTAATGAATTCGGTATAAAATGAAGCTTTCAATATTTTTCTTTTAACGAGAACGCGAAATACACGAATTCTCTATGTGTTTTGAATTCTCCCGTAACCAATGTGTTAAAAACAAGGATAGGAACTAAATTCTAACTTAAATAGTACCCACACATAATTCTGTAAAAATACATTAAGTGCAATGTGTATTTTGCCTTAGAAAGATAGCACTTTAGCAGAGTCACTAAAGGTTGATGTCTCCTCCTCTGAAGAGACATCAACATCCGCAAGATGGCAATGAAAGGGCTCCTTTCATTCGCATCTTGCATAAAATATTTCTGAGGGTTGCAATATGGCTGGCCGAATGGGACTGTTTCTTTTTTATGATATGGTGCTGGACAGTTTTTCGTTTAGGGCAAAAATTAAAAGTGCAGAAGATACCCTCCAAAATTACTTGAAGGCAAGATTTTTTTTTACCTTTCGCTTAGTTTTAGACAGGTTTTTTTAAATGAAAATCGTGGTTAGTAATATGTTAGTGTAAAAACAAAGCTTTGAGATAGAAAACGATATTTCATTTAAAGTTTAGTACACTTATATTATTCAAATTGATAAATATGACAGATAAAGGCGTATTTGATTTTTCAATGTTGATATTTATGGTTTTCGAAAAACATGTAGCTGCTTAGTTAAGATGCAACATATTCGAGTTCTACCTTTCCTCATCTTCTGATTTCAACATAATTTTAGATATTTTTTCAAATTGCAAACAAAATTACCATGACCGACAACATACAATTTGATTGATCGAATTGATGTCTTTTTATAGCATGCATTTTTAATATCAGGGATAAAGGATAATCTTTAAGACGCTACCTATCTTATGTCATTACCATATTTCTCTAGTTCTATTTACTAGTCTCTGGCTATACATTTTGTTTTCAGATGGATATTGCGATGAAGAAACTCTTCTAGAAATAAACGAAAAATCTCTCCTACAAGACGAAAATAGTTTTGCTGTCATATTTGAGGTGAATTTTTATCTATCAGCTTATTTTTTTTCAATATAACAGAATTTTCATTCGGCAACTTTGCGATCGAAGAAAATTTTCCATACGTATATCCAAATTTATTACAATATTATTCCAGAGTACTGATGATATGACCAAAAGCATTAACTACACAATACGAAATTCGAAATTTTACAAAACTGACAGAATTATTCCATCAAAACCAACTCCAGGACCCCACAAAGAGTATGGTAAGTCCATTTAAAAATGATTAATTTTAAATTATTTGTTTAAATCCCATGACTTTCGTCATCAATTCTTGATTTGATGGTTTTCGAGGACCTTATTCCACTATCGATTTTAATACCTCTTCATAGATGTTTTGAGGTCTTCCCGATTTAGGTTTATTTTACAAATTTCTGTCACCAGTTTTAAATTTGTTAAGCCACCATCGACCAACAATCAAACACATCGCAAATGCATCTCTTCGATCTCCGGCTGTGACATTTTTCTATGGGTGTAAATAAAAAAAATGTATTGAAACCGAAGCGGAACAAAACGAGCTTCAAAATAATATCAATATTGACGTACTTACTCGACGGGAGCCAAGCGCAAACTGGTTTAAAAGCGCGTACTTAAATCACGGCGATTACCTTTCGCTTTACCTAATATAAATAAAAAAAATATATAAGAAGTAGCAACGTGTTTTATTGAATTGAATATTATTTTCTTATGTTAAGTAATTTGGTCCGGCTTTTGACTCGGAGAAAGAATGATAATTTGGCCCCAGACCTAAAAAAGTTTGCCCATGCCTGGTCTAAATATACATATACATAATAATAAATATTATTTAAGTATAATAAAAAACGATGAAAATATCTTACTAATTAAATGGCATTTATCGATGCATTTTTGCCTCGTTCTATTTTTTTACCGTTCATTATTACTTTGCTGTTTCATAATAAGCAATTTCACAAAAATAATAAAAATAATACACCAATTCACGCTTTGAAAAGGTGTACCCAAACGTGTACGGTAGGCGGTAATAGGTAAATATAGTTTTCAATATTGATGTAATGTTTTTTTTGTTTATTTTCTTAAAGATGTAAATATAAAAATATAATACGTTTCTCTTCTCTTTTACATTGCATTATAATATCCGGTCCGTGGCGCAGTGGCCAACGTTGATGGCTTGCGTGCCGGACCGCCCGGGCTCGATTCTTTCAGTCGATATATCTGTTCAAAGGCATGTGTGTTTGTGTTGTTGGAAATCCCTTCCCACCATTCTTTTCCCAAAGAGCGACGCATAGTGACAGTGATTAGCTAACCACTAGTCCTGTCCAAGTCTTCGTATCCTTTCCATCCCCTACTCTCTCCGAAAAAGATAGAGGTCGAGCAACTGAGAAACAAGCAGTTCTCATAGTAAAATATATGTATGTTGAGATAAACTCGATGAGGAGTCCATATGCTCCAAGTTGGGAGCGGACATGGTTTTTTTATTTTAAATAATATGCCACTTGTTATCTCTATTGTTTGAATGATGCATTTATGAGTACAAGAATGCCGAATAGCAATGTGTGATGATATCATTTTTTTTTTTTTCTTATAGGTACTATCTATACATTGTTTGTCAACTTGCAGTTGGCAATTGATACAGCATACATTGAAAAAGTGACCAATCAACAAGTTACCAAAGTAAGTGCAATATTCATTTTGCAGCTAAGACATTCTGTCTACACTATTCTATTGTACACTAAGGTATGCTAGGAACAGCAACATTTTTGCCCAAATAATTGATTGAGTAAGCATTTACTTGGTAAAACTCCTTTATAATACGGTAAGAAAAATAACAATGTATTTTAGTTCTACATAAATTATGTTATATATTTGTTGATAGCTATTTCGGCTTACGTTCTGACGAAGGCGTAAGCCGAAATAATTTCAACAAACATATAAAATAATTTATGTAGAACTAAAATACATTGTTATTTTTCTAACCGTATTAAAAAAATGGTATAAGTATTTTCGCATCATACATATCATACATATTTATTTAAATGATTATGGTATCTTTTCAACTAACGGTTATGTTTGTAATCTTGAGAATTTGTATCACCCTTCATTATCCGAGCTTCATATGACATTGGATCAATTGTGATGGTGCTCAAAAATATTTATGATGTTTTGCATAGGAAAATATATATGTTCATTTTGGCACCAGACTGTATTATCTCGAAAAAATGCCATACAACTTCTTTTCTCCAAAAATCTACTTTTTCATTTTTCAAATATTATATTTTAACCAAAATTCGTAAAATAAGCATGTCATTAAATACTACCAAATGAAATAATAAGATGGTGAAGGTCTCCAATATCCCAATTCAGTGTCATTATCTTACTATTTCATATCTCTTTTTATTTGTTTTAATAAAATATGAAATGTTACTGAATATGAGATTTAAATATTGTACCTCAAAAAATAAAGAGCAAATTGAATTTGAATTCAATTATTAATTGAATTCATCCTAGTTTTTATGCTTACTGTAAATTTTTCTGCTAACGTAGTTTCGAGGTTAACACGATAAGCTGATTACGATAATATAATGGAAAGAAAACCGATTCACCCCAATGTAAGCAGTCAATTCAAATCGGCTATTTCTTAACACTTGCTTATATGGATATAGGGCTCTCGTAAGATTTTAAGCCACTTAAAAGTTAAATATTCCACTTAATTGCGATAGTAAGTCTGAAGATGCCTCTGAAAGAGGCGAAACACGTGTCACAGTTAGTTACACAATACCTGGAATAATCAAAGTTATTTTAAAATTTATATTAAAATGAACTTCCACAAAGTTACCGCCGAAACCATCGAAAATATAGTCAGTAAGTATTTATAACTTATTTTCATACAGAAACAAAATCAAAAATTCAAAAATATAATGATTTTTACGCAAAATCGTTAATTTTCTCTAATTCCAATTGATTTGGCAAACTTTAAATCTAAGGATGCGATGGAGGTACACACAAATAAATGTGTTATAAAGATACGCATGAGAAATACTTTAGAGAGAGACATATCGAAAATCATCCCAAGTTGAATAGAGATATTTATAACTTTACAGTAAATTTAAAAGGTACGAAAGAGGCTGTCTTCATACCATTGTTATTTTTTTATAATGTTGCATTTGTAGAAACACAACATTGCTCTAAAGTTAAGCGTTTACTCTTTTGAGTTTAATTGTGTGTACAAATAAGTCATTACTTAATTTTTTTATGCCAGAAATGTAATAAATAGTTTTTTCGTTCAAATTTGCATGTTTTGAGTTTGCACGTATACTTTGTACGCACGTGTACTATATTATCTTTTCCCAGATTGTAAAAATTACCAAAAGCATAGGTATAATGAAAAAATGGATAACCTTTCAGAGAATTATCAAAGAATGGCAATACAATTTAAAAGCTTTGTGAAAAAGAAGCCGCTCACCACTATATTTATCATAAAGATATGACGACATTTATTATGATTTACATATATACTTTTAACTATTTCTTAAATCTTTTACGGGCTTAACTTAAACAAATTATTCTTTCAGACACCATTTTTTGTAAACTTGAGCACTAAAACAAAATCACTATTTTTTTATTCGATACTAAGTATTGTTATATTTCAAATCGTAATCAATAAAATAATATTGTAAGATTCGAAAAAGAGATATGTAGGTCCTCAACTGAATTTCTCAGTAAAATTATTTTTTGTGTAAAAATGATAATATATTATGTTTTTACTTCTGATGAATTTAAATAAAACGAAATATCCAATACTGGAAAACATGATAATATTTTCCTATATTCGACTTATTGTTATTTATAATTGTATTACAAATACAATTTCTTCAAAGCCGTTAAAATTTTAACAAAATAATTAGTAAATGCGAGATTGTATCCATTCGAAAACACTATTCTCTTGTCTAGCTGTATAGTTCTGGGAAGATTAGGTCACGACGCATCTCCGTTGGTCAAAAAATAATAATAATGGCCTAGGTTGCCATATGCGGTAGGGCGTCAACGGCGGACGTCGTCAATGCAGACAGTCTGAGACATTGCAATTGAGATGCTGGATTCAAATATCAAGCACATATTGATCACAATTCATTCCAGATGATTTTCTGCGCTTAATCCGTCATTTTTAAATAAATTACAGGTTTAAATGATAGCAAGGATATATTTATGAGCAAATACACATTTAAAAAAATACCTTTTGCTTAAAATATGGACCTTTTATGACGATTGCTTGCCGGCGCTCGTGAAAGCGCCCCATGGTAGAATACGACAGATTATTGGCATGGCTAGAGAGGGGTTAAAAACCATACATGATATTTGAATTTACTTTCGATGGATTCGATAGTATCTTTAACTAAGGAAGTTCATTTCAAGATAAACTTTTAAATGTCTTAGATTATTCTAGGCATTGTGTGACTTTAAGTGTCACGTGTCTTCTCTAATGGAAGCATGGTCAAACTTACTAACGCACGGTTGGCTTAGTAATAAAATAAGAGTTGTTCTACCATGATAAATGGCGAGCAATCTGTCCTACTTGATTAGAGGATATTATTCTCTGTTGATACTTTTAACTTTTTTTTTAAATTCGAAACTTTTCATTTTTACACGTTTTGTATTCATTCGATGGAGTATTTCTGCATCACTAATTTGAGTATAATTGTGATCGTTTTCTATTAAGTGATTTTCAAGGTCAAACAAATGATTCTTTTAAGATATCTTATATATCCTTTAATTCTAATATTTGAGTTTCTACCACCTGTCTACCCTACATAATAAGCTTAGCAGTCTACATAAGATAGGCGATATATACATACATATGTAGGTACCACTCTGTGAAAATGATTCTACGCGATCTTTACTGCTTCATAAGATTTTCCCTAGTTTTTGTTTGTATCTATCACCCCTCCCTGCGTCCTATAAAAAGCAAAAAGCCTAGCCTGCATTTTGTTATTTATCATGTAAGAATATTAGAATCACTCTTACTTTATTACTAAAGCAACCATGAAATAGTAAGTCTGATGATGCCTCTAAAAAAGGTAAAATACGTGACACTAAAAGTCGCAAAATAAGTGGAAATCTAAGCTATTTAGAATTTTATATTAGTAATATTTGAATTTGATTATTGAGTATCTCTTCAATGAATCTCATTTCCTTCCATTCAATAATATTTCATTTACAGCTAATTAAATATTATTTCATTTTATCAATAATAAGGTTTTTGTAAATGTTCACGATTATTTATAATTATTATCTTTATAATTATTTTTTTAATTTCCCAGGAATTAACAGTGCAGCCATTCCCATACCCTGAGTACACAAATGATGATGACATGCATTTTAAATATGACACATTGTTGCCATCATTTATAAAGTTTTCTTTCTATTTTGTGTTCTTGTTTAATGTTTCAAAAATGCTGCCTAAACAATCCTCTGGAATATTCGTAAGTCAAGTTAATCGACACTTTCAGGCTTACCAGATTGACAAAAACCAAAACTCTATAGCTATATTTTTTTCTACTTTTAGGAACTGACAGAAATCCACGGAGTGTCATCAGCGGTGATGTGGTCTGCACAATATGTAACTTACATAGCTGTTCAAGTCGTTACAGTTGTCTTTTTTATACCAATCCTTCAATGGGGAGAAGAGCCTCTGGTTCCAAAAACTGACCCAATGATACTAGGAATTTCTCTAATTCTGGCGGCAAATTATATGGCGTTGAAGAGCTTCGCTGTGAGCACCTATTTTGAAAACTGTTAGTATAAAATACTTTTTTAAATTACAATTGAGTCGGTGCAGAGCAAAACATTGAAAGAGTAATTTAAAAGTTTTGCTAGCGAAAATACTTTAACAGTGTTTGCTAACATTACTCAAGCAAACTTTGCGATAGTAAGTCTGAAGATGCCTCTGAAAGAGGCGAAACACGTGTCACTGTTAGTTACACAATACGTGGAATAATCAAAGTTATTATAATTTTAATTTTATATTATATTGTGTTTGTTAACTGTTATTTTTCACAGTTTAAGCTCCGTATTCTACATTTTTATAGGATGATGAAGCCTGGTTTCACTACTGGAGGCAAATTTTTGAAGCAAGAAAGTTGATATAGTTTTAAGATAAAAATATTGTCTTAAAATCAATCTTTCAAAATTTTTTCCCCTCTACATATTTTGTTAAAATGGTAAAATCTTTTGGAATCAATAAGAATCAATAAAACTGACATCCCATTGTTCAACGATAAAATTCGTTTTTCAAAATGATATTTGCCAGCGGTTTTTTGAATATTATAGTTATCATTTTTATAGAATATTTTTATAGATTTTACAAAAACCCTTTGCTTCAAACTTTAAACAAATGTTTGTACAAGAGTTATATGAGTTGTTTGATAGCCATAGTCTAATAGATGTCCTCTAAGCCATCTTTGGGTATATCTAAGTCATATAGGAAAAAAAATCAGCTTAACACTTTTGATCCTTGAACGTTTTACAAAGAGCCCATGAAAAATCAGTCATTTTCTAGCAAAAAACCATTATTTATCTCGTTTTATACTAACCTATCAGTGTTATTACTTTTGAATGTCTTTCTATGATTATAGTGTAATCAGTTATTGTTTTATAAATGTAATAAAATTCTCTGGCATTCTTGCCTGGCAGGGCCAATAGATCGACCCCTTGGGATTAAAAGGATTAAACATAGTTGTGTTATGAAGAGGGCATGAAGCAAAAGTGTCAATCAAAAAAATCATTTCATTCTTGAAAATTTGATATTTTTACCTTAATCAATCTCATTTAAATGTTGCTATTTACTCACTAAATTCACGATTGAATCTTAAAAAATCGCTTAATTTTTCTGTTACGGTTCTAGACATAAGATTATTTGATCTTCATCAAATCGGTTACTGGGTATCCTATACAGGGACGGCTCTTGCTATAGTGCAGTTGTGCATTGCGCTCCCACTTACATGCTTGCATGGACAAGTACTTGTATATAAGCAATAAGCACTTTCAAAATTAATTATTAATTGAAATTAATTCAAAATTCCTTTATTGTATGTCCCATGAAATGATCTTTCACACATGTCAAACTGGAGCGAGCGAACAAAAAATAATAATAACAATATGTATACGCGGCGCAAAGTCTTGCAAGATATCCCTGGATCCAAAAATTAGGTAGAAAAAATGATTTTGTTTCGTCCCCGTAGGTAGTATTTTTTTCTTAAGAAATATTGTACATAGGGAGATCTCTATATGCCAACCAACGAACCAACGAATGATGCCGAATGCTTGCCTGCGGTAGCCTTATGTCATTCGTATCATGGCAAAGAGTTAAAATTTGACTGCTTGAGTAAGTAAATAACGTTAGCAGATAAAATTAATTGCTCTTTATTATGCTTTAAAAGAAGAAAAACATTTTTTATGGACTACAAACAAAAGTTCATGTATATTAACCAATATTGATGTTGACGCAATTCATAAAAAGTTTTCACGGTTGACATCGGTTAGGCGTGATCTGATTAAACATTTGGTTTATTTTTAACGACTAAAAAGTTGCTCAAATATGTAAGTATTACCAAAAAGAAACAATAATTCCAGCAGATTTATGAATACCGGGATATTTCTCTTTGTAAATATTTTTTTTTAAATCTTCTCTTCTAGCCTGGTGAATTTTTACGTATTACATGCTATTTCACATTGTTTTATTTGTGAATCTGCTGTAAAAGTAGTAAATTTACATCTACCGAGAATGATGTAGCATAGTCATCGGCATTCTTTTAGATATTGCTGGAGCATTTGATAATGCACGGTGGCCGCTAATATAAGCTTAGGTTGAGACAGATTCCCGGGAATCTGTTCTCATTAATACAAAGCTATTTCAGTAAAAGAGAGATAACATATCAATCCGGTCTCACCTCAATACACAGGGAAACTTCGATGGGGTGTCCCCAAGGCTCAGTCTTAGGGCCACTTCTTTGGAATATTTCATTTGACGACCTTTTGTCCTTGCCATTGCAATTGGATTGCACAATTATCGCTTATGCTGATGATGCTCTACTAATTGTAGGAGCAAACAGTCGTGTAGGCCGTGAACGAGCTGCCAGTGGTTCGCTCACAAAATTTCTTGAATGGGGAGAACTGAACAAGCTTACATTTGCACATGGCAAGACAGAATCCCTTCTTTTGATGGAAGCATCTAAGCTTGATATTTCAAAGAGATCGCCAAACATCCGCATGGATCATTCCACTGTTCGTGTGTCTCAACAAGTTAAATACCTCAGCGTCATCCTCGATGACAAATTATCATTTCAGCATCATGCAAAGCAAATTCTAGAGAACGCCAACATGGCGTACCTCCGTGTATTTAGAATGACTGGCAAAAACTGGGGACTTAAAACTTGCGCGCTTAAAATAGCATACGGTGCTATTTTTATGGGGATTGCAGGATACGCATCAAGCGTTGGGCACTCAAGAGCGAAATTTGGATTTGTCAGGAGGACTTTACTGAGTGAACAGCGCATTGCGCTGATCTTACTCACTAAGGCCTACAGAACTACTACAACGGACGCTTTGCCAGTTTTGGCTGGCGTACTAACGTTCACCCAAATATATATCCGTTTTATTGATATATTTTCATAATCCAATAATCGAAGGATGGATTTTTTCATAAATAGTTATTTATATGCACTCCTTTATATTCCTGTCACCGCCGCCACTGATCCTATATCAACTGCTTACTTAAGTACAACACAATAAATAATTAATTATTTTTACAGGGTTGCGAGAGAGTCGTGTGCTTTTGTTAGGGTGGACTGTGATTCTTTTAGTAACACAAAGTGTACATTTTGAGGTATTAAATTTTGAAACATCTTTAATGTGTTCAATAACTCCTGGCATTTTAATCTTTTGGATGTTTGAAATCACTGGCATATATGAAAATAAAAGTAAGTAAATGTTGCCCTACTATTTTAAAAGCTTAACTATTTTTAATTGCATCTGTGTTCCCTCTTAATGGAGAACTGCTCGCTACTCAGTTATTTGGGCCAGGACAACCCTAGTGGTAAGCTAATCACTCTCTCTACATCCCATTGTCAGTGGGGAATGCGTGGGAGAATTAATGAAAATGTCTGCAAGGCCAATGATGTTGGCCACCTGGATACAGGCCCGTATTTTCAATTGGCTCGTATTTTAACGGTCAGAATAGTAATACAGTTCTGGTCTGAATTTATATTAATATGGTCAGAATTGTATTTTCAGTGGTCTGAATTTATAATGAATGGTTATAATGTGTTGGTTAGAATGCAGAGGGTAGAATAAATTATGAATGGTCAGAATTTAAACAAATTAATCAGAATTTAAACAACATTGGGCAGAATTTAAATGAAATTGGTAATATTTAATATTATTTGCACATATTTATTTTGACATCTGTCAGAATTTCTTTTGGAGATCATATAGCGTTTCTATTGGTGAAAGTGATGTCATACGAGAAATGGTCCAATGGGCGAGATATACTACCTACTAGTGCCGCGGCCATTGAGTAAATCACTAGTATTTACGTTAATTTGACAGCTCTCAACATAGATATTTTCTCAATTTTCGACACTTGCCGACGGGCCTTCGAAAACATTTGAAGACGATGGAGACGATTCATAGGTTGCTTCATATGAATTTAAATATCAAAATGAGGAGAATTTTTTCACCGAAGAATTTTAATTTCAACAAATCGGCTTCTCAAAAATGCAAAAATCAGAAATAATGTTCATATTGCGCAACATATAAATTAGTATGGGAAGGGATGCCCGTTATTGTTCTTGGAACCACGAATATAGACAGTTCTATCCAAGGGGAATGGCTGTGTGCTCTTGTGAGAAGACACGCAATTATGAGATTATAAATGAACCCAAACCTTTACCGAATTGTATTCTGACGTTTTGTTTTTATTTACCATTTCAGACCAACATTGTTACAAATTCTGATCATTTTATAATTTTATTCAGACCGCTAAATAATTTTATTCCAACCGTTTAATAATTTTATTCTAACAATCATTAATTTTATTCAGACCGTTACTATTTCTTTTCTGACCTTATATTGAATTGTATTCTGACCAAGGAAACCATTTTTATTCTGACTGAAACATCATTTGAATTCTGACCATTTATTTTGTTGCCTTTTCAATTTGGTGTCATTTATTTTTATCACACTAAAGAGGATCAATATAATGTGTATTTCAATGTTTGCAATTTAAGCACAATGTCATTTGAACTTAGACTGGTGCAGGCTATATTTAATGTGATCTTAATTATAATCATTTCTTTTTTCATATTTGCGCGATTGCCTGAATTTGTAACGCATTTGCGACTCTTATAATTAAGATTATTTTTATGGACTACATTTATTTCAATCAAAATTTATGACAAATTCTGAATTTTTTTTAAATTAAGTTTTGTTGGATGATTTGGAAAAAGTTGAGTAGAAACCGCAAAAAAATAATTTTATAATAAATGAATATATCTAGCTGAATATTATATTAAATGATAGTCACTTAATTAATATAGGTATTTTTCGTATCTTATTCAGAGGTTCCGAAAAACAAATAATAACGAACATTAGTTTACTGCTTAAAGACTGTTTATATTGTAGACATGATAAATGATTGACATAATTTCAGATGAAGGCCTCCAGTGGAACAATTTGTTTTCTACGCCATCTGAAAATGTTCTGATTTCATTCGCATTTGTATGGTTTTTAATTTTAATGCAAATTATTGGATTTGTCATTATCCTATGGTGTATAAGTCAATTCTGTCATGGAAAATATGGGGTTGTTAAGTCTAGGCGTTTCCTGTTTCAGGTATGATTTAATATTTCTATTTTATTTATGATTACACGTTAAAGTAGTGTATTAAATGGGTTTCATTTATTTTAAATAAAACATAAATGCCAAGTTTACACAAACATTTATTGTTGAGGTGTCATAGAAATGCAAGTGACAATAGAAATAAAATTTTAATATTTATCGTAAATTTAATAAAAAATATATCTGTCACCAGTGACGGTGGCGGGGTGCTGGGGGTGCAAAAGGAAGATTCAACTATTTTTCCGTACTAAGGAAGAGAAACAGTTGGTATTGCGAACATCTGAATTGAACGCCCATGCTATAGAAGTGTTTTAAAATCCAATGAATAGGAAAGAACTCTTGCAAAAATGGTTGAATCTTCCTTTGCACCCCTCAACACCCCGTCACCAGCCGTCACTGTCTGTCACTACATAATTTCGATGGATTCGGCGGATATTTTGTGGAGTTCATTTTAATATAAAATTCGCCTCTGGAAGAGACGGAACACATGTCACGAAAAGGTACGTACGTGGAAGAATTCAAGTAATTTTAATACAGGTACTTACTACCCTTGGAACTTGAGACCAAAGTCAACTTATCGCTTAAATTTAATAATATTTACATCAGTATTTTTGTAGATTAACACATCCAGTGGGTCATATGAGCCTGGCTCACAAGTTACTAAAATATTCCGAGCGTGAATGCGCTAGCCGTGTTACCTCATCCATTGCAATTTCTGTTTCATTTAACAGTTGAGCATTGATTCCTTGTGTCTTCAGTTCTCTTTACAAAATTATTCACCTTCTTGGTCGGTATCTATGTGCACTTTAGAGCAACATCAATTTACACCTAGATTATTCCTCAGTGAACGTGTTAAGCAAATTAATTAGGAAATATTTTATATAATCATGTTTATTTTCTAAGAAATCACATATCATTCTTCATAATACGAATAAGGTACCTATTATGCTATGAATTCTCTTGGGTTATCAAATCAACTATTTGCTGATGTTTTATTATATATTGCTCTTTGTCAATTAATTATAATACAGAAGTAAGAAGGCAATACAAATGACCAACTCATTAATTCTGCAAGAATTCTTATCTAACAAAATACTTTACAGCAGCGTTTTCCAAGCCAAGAAGTCACTAAATTTTCTTAAATTAATAGAGTTGATCTTCGCGATCAATTAATTTATCGACTACGTAATAAATGTAATCGAATTAATGTATAACTTTTTTCCATCATATTTAGAGATCTTTTTGCTGTTCACAAAACGACGATTCACAATTGTCTAAAAGCGATGATATTAAGTTTGGTTTATTGACAACAGAAAGCGCCTTAAGTGTGGAGGGTGTATCAAAAGTAAGTTAGTCGTTCAGTACGTATGTTCAGGGTGACTCGATGAAGTGTGTGAGTTTTGATGAATAGCCAATGACCATTAAACAAATGGGTATGCAATTAATAATAAAATCCTGTGATTCATTGATTCAGATGCTTCATAATAACCAGGGGTCTCTACCGCAGACGATTATCAAACGGTGATACGTTCCTGGTAGAGGTCTGCACGGCCGGGTAACGAAGGTTTGGATTCGGTCCCGGGCCGGGCTTGGGTACAATTTTTTTTTTACATAAATTCGATTATTCCGTATATATACGCCATTATTGTATATTTAAATTGCATACATATTATAATTTGAGTTAATATCAAATTATTTTAAAAGTTGATTAAAATTTTGTTGAAAAGTTGAAAATACTGTCGGCCTCGGGTCAGGCTGTGTGGAAAATTTCGGGCTCGGGCCGGGAAGACTTATTCTGCGCAGACCTAATATAACCTAATATCAAATATAAGTAACTGACGCAGCTTGGTGAATATTTTCGACGTATTCAAACTGTTGTGGAAACAGCTTGTTTTTTTCAAATCTCAAGTACTAAATTTTCCAAATTTATTTTCCATGATTAAAAAATATTTACAATGGATGACATTTATTTGGCTGTCATTAGTACTGCTTTGTTGAAGATTACATTATGCAAAGGCATCAATAATTCTTCAATTTGTATGTTGAGTTTTCCTTTGTTTAAAATGGAAATATCTTATATATAAAACCGAAACGGCGTATGTATGTATGTCTGTGGGTCTGTAATTCCCTTTTGAATTGTTGGTCATTAAGTTGCCATAAAAACGAATATGAAAGAAAATATGTTTGAATTTTTATCGGCGAAGACATTTAGTCAAAATGTAATAAATTAATCTTCTACTGAACTTTTCCCGGCTTTTATTAAATAATTAATATAATAATGTTTATTATTTACGTGAAGGTATTATTTGACATTTCTTTGACAGCAAATTAGATTTTTTCCTTGAATTTGGACATTTTAATGGGCGAGAATGGGGCTGTCAATATATGAAAGGGGCTGTGAAATGTCAATGCCTGTCTGAAATGTTCATTTTAATTCCATTTTAATTGACCTAGACCGGTTATTCTTAACCATATTGAAAGCATCGCCCCCTTTACCATAGTAAACATATCCAGCGCCCCCCCCTATTTTTATAAACATTAATTATTTTTATAAACAACAAGGATCTCATTTAAAAAAAATGATATCCTTGAGCCTCATGTGACTGCTATTTTCGTAATATTAGGTTCAAGTTAAGTTAAATACAGTCTCAAATCTCCTCTTTGGCTTATCTGTAATCGATTTCGGGATTTTTTAAATATATGCATTACTGCACTAAAACCCTTTTCTACGAAATATGACGAAGAAAATTCTACGATGGGTAATATAACCTCTTTCCTCAGAAGAGGGTATTGATGGCAAAATTGCACCCAAAAAGACATCATAATCACATTGATTGAATACAATTTTATCTTCAGTCATTTTGTAGCTCAATTAACTGCTCTTTTAAATTTTGACATAAAATTTTGGTATTAAAAGTTCATACAAGTCGCGATATACGAGACAACGCAACGCCCACTTGAACTCGTGCAGCGCCCCCCAAATGCTAAAAATTTAAAAACGCCCCCCAAAACATTAAAACGCCCACAAAGGGGGCGCTGACGCCCCCGGTTAAGAAACACTGACCTAGACTTTTGAATTTTGAAAAAAGTTGTTTCAACTTGGCCCATCTGAATTTACGCGCCGAGGTGAACATAACCTCAAACTGGTCCGAGCGAAGCCGGGTAGCAATACTAGTATTATATAAATTTGATATACTTTCCAAGTGAAATTGGTAATATTGTTGAGGGAATAGTTCAGTAAAAGACACTATCAAATAGAGACGCACTTAAAAAATTTGCCAGGCATGTTCTAGAAGAAGTACCTTTATAAATATTAAGGGAGTAGCCAGCAATTCCGATGTAAATATCTTTGAGAAAGATTGGCCGTCAAGGCCAAAACAGAAGAGTGCAGTGGTAGACTTGCGCTTATTGACAAAGCATCTGAAGGCAAAGTATTCAGATGAAAGACTTTCATCCAGTATAAGTTCAAGTTGACCTTTTTGGAAACTTTTACCCTGACAGTTGCAAGTGGATAGTTGATAGACGTTTGTTTATTAAGGCTGAAGCCCCATTTGAGGAGGAGAATAGCTTTTGTTGTTAGTAACATTATTACGTTCTAAGATAGATTATATATTTATGTATATGCGTCACAGAAAGACTAGGAGAAAACATCGCATTTTGTTAAGCAAACGTTCAGGTAGGCTTTTTTGCGAATCAATCGAAGAATTTTTCAATACCTAACGCCTAGTTTTGAGCTTATGCTTGGCCTGCAGTATTCATTTTAAATATTTAAACATTATTTTTTAGGAGTACAGTCAATGGAGGAGCAAAAAAACGGCTCTTGAAAATATATCTTTTGATATCGAAAAAAGTACTATCACAGCTCTTTTAGGACAAAATGGTTCTGGAAAATCTACTCTACTTTCAATTATAGCAGGTAAGTTCAAAAGAAGCAAAGTGAATCTTTCTTTGTTGAATGGTTATTTTAATGCATCTCAAATTCCTTAATAACACAGAGAGAAGTCTCATTATAGAGATGAAAATGATAAGACGACAAATCAAAAATTGTACAACACATTATATTTTAAGCTTTTCTAGGAAAACTGAAAACACATAAAAATATAAATATTTTCTATGTTTGAGATTTTTTTGGGGAAGAAAAGAAGGAAAAAAAGAAACGGCTACCTTATATTGCTTTTTCATTTTAATTCAATAATATTGAAATTACCCTATTTATATTCCATATTTAAGAAAATCAACGGAGAAAAAATTTGCACACATGCATAAGTAAAAATGTTTTTATATACATATGTATAGTGTAATATATAACTTAAAAGTATAAAGTCTCAGGGACAAAACTACTATGGTACTTTTGCACTGCCCGACAGTGCACCAACTAGCGAAAATAGTTAAAAAACAGAAGCGATAAAATGTTACAATTTATTTAGTATTTAGACGATTTATGGTATTGTATTTTCGGGATTGGTATGTGAATCTTAGATGTTATAAATACGTGTATGTCGGCTTCTTTTACCGTATAATATTTTGTATGACTTTTTGCATAGGCAAAATTATTTATATTTGTTTTGATTGTAAGAAAATGCCTCAATACTAAAATTGATAAAATTTTAATTGTTTGACGTTTGTATTTCCCATGAGTTTTGTCGCTAACGACCCGGGTTTCGCCTTTCGGCATCTTCAGGCATTTCAAATGCACGAATGTACTTGAACCGACGCGCAGTAAACAGTGTGTATCATTTATATACAAAAATAAAAATAGTTCACTAAGTTAAATTGCTATGTGTAAATATGTTAACGAGTTTCAATGAATTAAGTGGGCTTGTTATAATTATCGGGATATTTGAATGTAATATCGCAAATACTAATGACCAGATAATAACATGAGAATATCTAAAATAAATGTAGGTACATTTTCGCCTGCAAATGCTGGACAGAGACATCATCAATCTTTTCCCCTAAAAGTGTATAACTGAAAAATGTTTATGTAGTTTTTTTGTTTCTTACGCAGGTACATTATCTCCTACAAATGGTGTCGTCAAAGTGAATGGAAATAATATGCAAAGGAACATGGATGAAATTCGTTCAAAAATGGGATATTGTCCACAGCATAGAATAACATTTGATAATCTAACAGTTCGAGAGCTAGTCATTTTCAGCGCAAAGGTAATATTTTTCTTAAGCCTTTATGTGTATACCTTTAAAGCAAATATTAAAAAAAATGTTTTTGTAAAACATTGATGCATATTGCATCTTAACACTTTACTAACCGCACTAATCATGCAAGATTAATACCGGTAATATTTGATTAACGCCGGAAAATTTCGTAACGTTTGCATACATATTTTTCAAGGAGAATTTTCAGGACATGCAACAATGCATCAATTTCTGCTATTAAAACTCATTGGTTACGGATGACACGCTGGCGAGTCTTTTTGCCTGTCTAACTTAGGCGTCGAAATATATACATCCAATGCGAATGTTACTCAGTTGCTCAACCTCTCTTTTTTCGAAGAGAGTAGGCATGGAAAGGAAGCGAGGACTAGGACAGGACAAGTGATTAGCTAATTGCTGTCACTGTGTCGCTCTTTGGGATCGGACGCACAACTAGTCCTGTCCTAGTCCTCGCTTCCTTTCCATCTCTACTCTCTTCGAAAAAGGAGAGGTTGAGCAACTGAGTAACAAGCAGTTCTCGTAGAAAAATATGTGTTGAGATAAACTCCGTGAGGAGTCCATATGCTCGAAGTTGGGAGCGGACATGGTTAAAAAAAATATATGCATATTTTGTAAATGAGTTGCGCACGGTTTTTACTATAAAAGTTATAAAACTATGGCGGTCATCGATAGTTGGGAGCGGACATGCTTAAAAGAAACAAATATATATTTAATAATTTTGAAGGAAGAAATTATGGGGCGATCCCCTTTGTGGAATTGTTCAATTCGAGCCGTGATGTGACTAAAAACATATTATTTACCTATATTATTGATTGATAAAATACCTTAGATGTCAATTGATTTATTTATTTACTTCAATTAATATGACAATGTATACGTATGTACTTGCAATCAAACGCTTGTTTGACAGTTTAAATATATTTATTTGAACTGTCAATGTGCGCTATCGCGTTACTTATTATAATAATTTAATAACAACGCAGGTTGAATGTAAATAAGCGATCGAGTGCAGGTGAAGTTTAATACGTTCCGAGAATTATATAATACGCACGCTACGGCATCGGCGCAGTGTTCTGGTTTGCGATCGGCGTTATCTACAAAATGGCGACGTAACCCTGGAATCGTATGACGAATGATTATTGTTGAATTAAACCCGTAACGAATGTGTTAACATGTCAATCGTTAAGCATTGGCTTTCGTTCTGAAAAGTTTAAGTATGCAGTTACATACATTTTTGGTAATTCTCTTTTCGTTTTGTTTCGAATTGCATATTTTGCAAGAAACTACTGATTGGTGAATATTATAGAAAAATTATTTGACAAATTTGCGTTGTAGCTATCGCGTAACGCAAAAAAATCCACCAAAAAATATTTACGTCGACCATAAAAAGACTATTGATTTTTTTTCAAATGACTGTTATCTATTCAAAAGGCATATATTTTTTCATCATGATTTCATATTCTGGGTGTTGGTTAAGCACCCCTTAAAAACATTGGAAGCTGAAGTGAACATCAAATTTATTTTTGGCCACAAAGTCAGGCATGTAAAAAACGGCAATGCGTCCACGGTAAATGGGTAATGCAGGGCGCCGCATGTACGCCTGTGGTCAGTAAAGTATTCACACAATACTTTCGACGGATTTGGCGACAGTTTTGTGGAATTCATTTTAATATTTAAAAAAAATCAAACGTCCAAACATTTTAACAAAACGCATTTCATGAAGGACGAATTGGTTCACCATAATCCTTTGTTCTAACGAAACGCATTTCCATTGAGTTCTAATGCGGTTTCAATTTAATTAGTGCATAAACGTGTTTATTAACACTCTATTATCAAACTATATGCTAAGATGTGTAAGTAATAAATCAAAAAAGTACCTTTAGTAAAAAGTTAAAAAAAGTGTGTAATAATCTCACATCCTCACAGATCTCAGGCAAACTGGCGATACTATACATATGTAGATATATCAAGTGCTGCAACAATAATCAAAGAGCTAAATATGCCGTACATCTCCATAAACATGGAAATTTTTCTTCTCAAAGTAAATCCTAATTACTTTTTGAGGCGAAGCTCTTGATTTCAAAAATATATTGCATTGTAAGTAAAGGATTTCATTCGTATCTAGTATTTGGTCCACATTATAAATACTGTCTCAGAATTAATTGGCAAGTATTAAAAATAAAAATAGTCGAAATCCCTAATTTTTGTAGTTTTTCCAAAATAAATGTATTAAGATCTGGATAGGTTCCGCTCATCGTGAGCAATTTCAACTAATCGGGATTAGGAAAGTCTGATATTTTTTTAGTGTTTTTTTTTTAAAACTATGCATTGTATTGTTTCGTATTGACAGTGCTTATTGAGTACTTGCTTAAACTATTCAATGACTTACTAAGATTTACTAAAAAAATGTGATATTGAATTTGATTTTGATAAAATCATGATTATTTTCCGATCCAAATGCGTCTATTTAATAGATTTTTTTAAATTTTATTTGTTTAAATAAATATACCAACTAGAGACTCCAATTCGAGCATCGAGTACTCGAGTATACTCTTCCATTTTTCAAGCACTCGATACTCGAGTACAGGTAGTCCTCGACTTACGACAATTCGCACTTACGACCAAAAAAAAATAGCTTTTTTTTTAATTGCATTTCGGTGGCGCCTTTGTCAACCCTGATTCATGCGTATTGGTTTTGAAATTCAAAAAACGGGCGAATTATTAAAACGTGAAAATAAGTGGAGAGGCAGCTAGTGCCGATTACAAGGCTGCTGAAGATTTTATCGAAATTTTTGATACATTGATTAGGAAACAAGAATACGTCATGGAACAAATTTGTAATGTTGACGAAACCGCGCTCTGTTGGAAGAAAATGCCTCAGCGTATCTACATTAATAAGGAAGAAAAAAGTAAGCCAGGCTTCAAGGAATTTAAGGATTGTTTTACACTTTTATTGGGTGGCAATATTGCTGGAAATAAATTGAAACCATTAATGATTTATCACTCTTAAAGCCGAGAGCCTTCAAAGGAATCAATATTGATATGTCACCACTATATTACCGCTCAAACAATTTTTTTTTGAAGACTTGTTTTGAATTTATTTAATCCAGAAGTAAAAGAAAATTCCATCTAGACAATGCACCAAGACATCTACCACATATCGGAAATTTACATCCTAACGTGTATTTACCCCCTAATACCACCAGTATACCTAATGGACCAGGGAGCTATTGCCACATTTAAAGCCTATTATTTAAAAACTACATTCGTTAAAGCAATAGTAGCGCTTGACGAGGAAAAACGTTTAAAGAGTTTTGGAAGAATTTTAATATTCATCAAATAGTTAAAAATATTGGAAAGGGATGGCAAGTGGTCTCATCATCGTGCATGTATGGAATATGGAAAAAAGCTTACTAAACGTTTTGAAAACATAACTCAGTCGCAATTTGAAAAAGAAAATGAAATTGAACACACTACAAATCTCATTGTAGAGCTTTGCGAGAAACTTGATTTAAAATAGATCGTGAATAAATAGACCAACTTACAGAAAATGATTTAGAAGATCTTACAAATGAAGAATTTTTATGCATCAAAAATCAAAGGGTTGAAGAAGAGACAAAAAAAAGAAATCGTCTTGGAATCTCCAAATAAAATTGTATTGAAAGAAATGGATGCAGCGTTCCTTCAAATAGACCAAGTTAGATAAAAATTTGCAAAAATGGACTCGGATAACGAAAGATTTTTGAGTATAAACCACCGTATTCAGGAAGATCTTGCTTGTTGCAAAGAAATATACAGAGGAAAAAAACAACAAACAACTCAACTAAAATTGAATATGTTTTTTAAAAAGACTAATATTGCTTCTTCTTCCACTACTGATGATGAGCCGATGGATTGTAATTATATAAGTACAGATGACGAAAGATTTTAAATATTTTATTTTGTTATAATAAGTATAAATTTAAAAATAAAAAATATATATAAATACATACATATTTTGTATGAAATTCTACTTATGACCAATTCAACTTACGACCAAAGTCCAGGAACGTATCTCGGTCGTAAGTCGAGGACAACCTGTATATTGAAGAATACTCGAGTAATACTCGTTCGCTGCTTATGAACATCACTTTCCAAATTTTATTTAATTATTTAAAAAAATATATACAATATTTTATCATTGAATTGCCGAACGCGTAGATTTTGCGGACTTTGCTGGATGAGATAATTTTTTTTAAGTTGTCCGTTTTGCTGACGAGATTTTATACCAAGGGACTAAATAAAACATTGAAAAATATTCTTTTGATTTACCGACAAGAAATGCAGCGACAAGTAACAAAATAAATTCGGAGAATTTTGCATGCCTTTACTGGCAATCAGGGGTAATCAAGTAAATTATTAGTTTATTTGGATAAATATAGAAATACATAATAAATAATATTATTATAATCAATAAAAAAACGATCCAGTAATTCTACCGCGGCAAACGGTAGTGGAAAATGGATAAATAGCAAAGCAGTAATGTGCATATATGTATATATAATCTCGTAGATAAACAAATTTATAATGCAAGTATTAACTGTGGTAAAAATTTCATTTAATATTTATCCTAATAATATATTGCTGAAAATATCATTATTTTACTGCCTAAATTCATTGCTGAACCCACGACAGCAAATTTAAAAATGTTTGATTAAATTTTGACCCACTCGCTGGAAAAAGTTAAACATCTCTGTTACAGGGCAACTAGGCCCTGCCCTGTTTGTGGATTTAACAAATCCGTAATTAAAATTGAACAGATGGCGAGAGTCTATGATGACAAAAACATTGAAAAAAAATCTTTTGACGGCAAAAAGAGTTTCAGTTGACTCGTTATTTCATATTTCTTAGAAATTTATAACAGGGACGTATCAGGGGTGATAAGGTAAATTTTTAATTAATTTAGTTTTGTTAAATTATTAGTTGATTCCGATAAATAATACATAGTATTATTATAATCAATGAAAAAATGATCCTATAATTCTACCGCGGCAAACGGTGGTGTGAAAAGGATAAATAGCAAAGCATGCAAGACCAGTGTGCATATATTAATCTCGTAGATAAACAAATTTTTCATGCAAATTTTAACCCTTTGAGTGGTGAGTTATTTTGTATTAAATTGAGCTTTTTTCAATAAGCTTCAAAAACCATTAATGGCGTACAAAAAAAAATCTGTTATCCGTAAATTTAAGAAAAGTATTTTTAATTATTTGAGATATTGATATTTTTTCGGAATATTAAAACGCAAATTTAAAATTTTAATTGAAATAATTCGTTATAACTGTCAAATAATTATCGAGAAGCTTTTACTTCCAATTCAGGTCTGGATCTTTATTGCATTCATCTGTGGAATGTAGTTAATAGGGTGATGTTAATTCCAGAGGGCGTATCGAACCGAAATGATTTTTTATGCATAATAATATATGGTCATAAATTCGTTTCTTTATTTGAAACATATATTAAAAATAATTTGACAACCCAATCAATGAAAGTTTCTGTGCCGTTATATGTTTTGAGATTCCCTGAATTTTTATAATCAATACAAAGTAAGCTAATTGAAAACTAATTGATAAAAAAGTAATAACTATTGTACTACGTATATTTTATACATTACATATAAATTAGATACAATCTTCAAGCCATTGCTAACGATAAAACCAACGTCCTCTGCTACCGAGTGTTTTCAACTGCGGGACTAATTAAAACTAAAATTCGAACAAACCTTAAATTTGAAACATTTAATTCTCTGTTATATTTAAAATATGTGTTACGTGAAGTGTTAAGTGCATTAAAATGAATTAAAGTTATCAATGAAATTAAATAAGCTTATTTATTATTTTATCACCTATTTATTTTTAAAAATATGAATAGTTTATATTTTGGTACATCTGAGTATTCATCACTCATCAGCATCACTCGAGTATTTTTACATTTGAATACTCGATACTCGAGTAGTTGAGATGTCGAGTAATTGAAGTCCCTAATACCAACCCATTAACGCTTGCCGTACTCATTTTGGAACACCCGTTCGAAGCGTTATTCGGTGTAGTTAGTTATTTTAATCGTTTTTTGCGACAAATAATAAAATATTTAAACTTTTTTTTATTATTATGTACACTCCACTTTATCGTGATATACTGTAAGTATAACAATATTTTTCAACTACCGTTTGCTAGGCGATGTTTTATTGCTCTATAACCAAACGTGTACAAATTTTTTAGTCTGATATTATTTTGAAATTAGCCCTGAAGATTTTAAAGATTTTTGGTAATTAATGGGTTAGCTGGATTTTGAATAAAGATTTTGGAGTTCCATTGGTCGCCAAATTTTTAAGCATAAAAAGAAATCTGAACTTAGTCGACGATTTTCTAGTGGGGAGTATTTCATGAAAATTTGTCTGTGGATGAATCTATGTTTAAATACTTTGGCCGTCATTGAGCCAAACAATTGTTAATTGGAAAAACAGAGCTGTTCGACTTTCGAAATTGGGATGCAACAAGCTCGCGCCCATGCAGTGGAGGAAGCGCTTCGGGTCTGGCAGACGCGGTGGGACGCCTCCCTAAAGGGGCGGCAAACTTATAAATTTTTTCCTGCCGTCAAGTAGCGAATGGAAGTCTCGAGAGGACTTTTTGTTAATCATTGGACCAGCCAGCTCATATCTGGCCATGGTGGTTTCGCTGCCAAGCTCTTCCAGCTTGGCCGGAGGGTAGATGGGCCGACATGCAAATGCGGCGAAATACAGGATGTTGACCACATACTGTGGGATTGTCCATTAATGTCGGGAGAAAGAGAAGAGTTGCTCAAGGTGGTAAGACCTTCTGTCGGACCCACGGGACATGCGGACTTGGTGGCTAGTAAATTGAATTACGCGGCCTTCAGCAAATTTGCGGCGTCGTACGGCAACAGAGCGGACCTATTCGTATAGTCCCCCCGCTTCGCGATCGGAAACTAGAGTCATTTCACTGTTTTGCATTTTTAATATTTTAAACTTAAATGATAGAGACAGTCAGCACACTTAAGTGCAAGCCTCCAAGTACTTGAGCTTCTGCTCTCGGACAATTCCTGCGATCAAAACTGAACAGATACCCTTCACGTTGTTACGCCACGGGACACGTCTGCTGAAACCAGAACGTGCGGCCGTGGCGGGTGGTGGTTGGGAACAACGCATGCTACGATTTCGATTTCTATGATTCCTACTGATCCTCTTGGCGGGAGAGGCATTAAATCTCTGCTGGCAAAGATGTCGACTGTCCCAATTAAACAAACCGATAACTTTTTCATGAAATATCTGTTTTTACATGATTTTCGACTCTTAGGCTATAGGACCACCGGCACAATGTGATAAAAAAGAACGAAGAATTGTCCAATTAGCTCTATAAAAATAATTAAAAATCTACCGAGAGCGAAAAATGACTATAAAAATGTTTCACTATTTTTTGATAGTTTTAAAAGATTAATAATATTGTACAAATATGATTGAGGATAGTCATGAATTATTTTTTCAATACAGAGAATGCTCAATGTTCAGTGTCAAAATCAACAAACTGAAATTAAGAGTTAGATTCTTTTGAATAGAATATTACACAATACATTTACAGATTACAGTTACATGTATACATAAGTACTTTTATTATGCAAATATAATTTTCGAAGATCAAAGTCATAAAGTAGAATTACCTCAGACACCTAATGTTTGCATCCTATGCATAATTTGCCCATTAAGTAATTTTCATTTAAAAAGATACATGAGAAGAATATAATTATAAACTTTTGAGGAGCTTAGGAGAGGAGGATTATATTGACACACTGGCTGCAGAGAACGTGGAATAAGTGTTTTGATTTTCTCCGTAGCCAATGTGTTAAAATAAATATTTTACATACCTTAGCAAAACAATAGGGGGTCGAGGAACTATGTAATAATCTTTATTTAACTCCTTGAAATGCTCAATGAAGCACTGGCGCTTAAAATGAGATATGAAATTGATTGTACTAAAAAATACTACTTTTAAGCACAGATCACTATCATAAAATTAAAACTGTAAAAAGACATTCAATCAAAATTGACGAAAAATATGTTTATAACAGTTGAAAGGTTTGGATGAAAATGCCGTTGATGATATATTGAAGGAATTAAATCTATCCAATCACGCTAACAAAATGGATGACCAGCTCTCAGATGGGATGAGGAGAAAGGTCCAAATTGCAATTGAAATTGTTGGTCGCCCATTTTTTCTGATCTTGGATGAGCCCACGTCGGGGCTTGATATTGAATCACGCAAGGATGTATGGAAAACACTCTGGGTTTGTTTAACAGTTCTCTCAAATAATATGTTTAATTAACCTTTATTATTCGATAAATATTTCAGCTCACTTAACTCACCACCTCATCCGACTCTATCACGATTGGAAGATGTGCTATCATTGTTGCCGACAGACAGATATGAATTAAGCTTCTTTTTTGCTCTACTTAAAGACTTCAGAATATAAAGAATGCGGAATCTTTTATCAGCTGCTTAAAGGCGGCAGATAACTTTTAATTAATAATAAATATTTACTTACGTTTTCATTCCAAAATTGTCTGCTAAAGTTAAACTCAAATACAACCTATCATAGTTTTTGTATTTTTTTGTTAACAGAAATTAAAAGATAAATGCACAATTTTGATGACCACGCATCAAATGGAAGAAGCTGAAATACTCGCTGACAAAGTGTTGATTTTGAAAGACACAAAATTACTACATTCTGGATCAGTAATGGATCTTAAGAAAGAAATAGGTGAGTGTTTAACACTAAAGGTGTATTTAGGAGAAAATAGCTGCATATAGTAATTTTAACAGTACCTTTATGTGTACTCAATAGTCGTAGCTTCAACTTATGTACCTAAATATCTCTATATGTAAATATAAGAAATTCTGGGTATAGATTTTAGGTTACCCCTCCCTTATACATTTGCATATAGAATAATATTATAACAGTACTTAATAATAATAACCACTCATCAGGCGCAGTGTGGAGATTTTGACGAAATTCCGCCATTAATTCATAATAATACAATTAAACGCGTGCAAGTGTGTCATATATTCACTCTGAATCATTGCGGCAATTAACCGTTCATTTTTCATTTATACAAACACCATCATTACATGATGTGTAATGACATATCGCAAGAACAGATTTTCTTTAGGTCCCTAAGGGAAAGTTTTATGTGTCAACTTTAATTGTTTAGAATTTCGACTAAGGGTGCTGGATGGATATCAAATTTGAATCGTTTGAATTTTTTACTTTTCCATGAGTTCAAGTACATCTCTGCACTTGTAATGCCTGAAGATGCTGAAAGGCGAAACCCGGGTCGTAAGCGACAAAGCTCGTGAAATAGTACACAATTCAAACGATTCAAATTTGTTTTTCATTGTGTTTGTTTGTGTGTTAGAAATAATAAATAACAAATGTTAGTTAAATTTTAAGAACTTGAGGTAATATAAAATATTCTAGGCCCAAAATATTAGATATTTTTACTGATAATAAAATGTAACTTCTGCAATTTGCAGCATTATTTTTTTCAACAAATTTCAATTATTATTTTGATTCATGACGATAATATTTCTGCGCTTTCAATAAAATTTGATGATTTATTGCTCCGGATATTATGTCTTGTGCCATTGCTTGTTTGTTTACTTATGTTGGTCTATGGTAAATCTACCATTTTTGTTTAATTAAAAAAAAAAAAATTCTTAGGTACTGGCTATAAACTTCACACTGCCTTCGCGAAACCGTCAAACATTGATATAAACTTGAAACTTAATAATGCCACTGATGCTTGTTATGATTTATACACGGTGGTATCGAAGGACAAAGCCCGTGACAAAGTGACTGTCATAATTCCCAAAACTGAAAATGACCTTAAAAAACTCCTCCCTATTTTGGAAAAGAATAAAGAGAGTTGGTGCATTGATAAAACACGATTATCATCAACCACTCTTCATGATGTTTTTATAAGGTTAGCTATATTTAATTTATTTATGTGCGTAATATCCGATGTATACGATGTTCATGACAGAGAATCGTATATGTGAAAATATATCAAGTAATAGTATAATAATAATGATCTCACTGGTAACGAGTCACGATCATTGAAATTATTGGCCCAAGTCGATGATTTGCCCTCCTAAAATTTTGGTTTGCTTCAGTGAAACAAAATCAGCAAGTAGTCCCTTTCATAAAAAGAGAACCAAACAAAAACACAGACAAACATTGGGCTGAAGATAGGGCGGTCAAAATTAATTTCAATGACAGCTTGGAGAAGAATATATTTTTACTGAGAATACAGTTTCACTGTAACATATACTATACATCAGTGCTCCGCAACCTTTTTTGGTCCGCGGCACACCTCCGTGTTTTTCAAATTTTCGCGGCACACCAGTATATATTGATATATAAAAATGCGCATATACAGAAATTACACGACTTTCATACACGCAATAAAGGAACTAAATATGATTTCTTAGTCTTTTATGCAAGCAAATAAAAAATATTCATTAATTGATTTAATTGTCATTTACTTAGTAGAACTCCATTAAAACACGGTGCTGGCATTTACTACAAAAATATATAATATCAATTTGAGACATTTAATTCTTAATTATTACAATATAAAATTAGGATTTTAGAGCAGTAGAGGAGATGTGTGTATACATAGATAAGAAAATGTGTGTTTAAGCAAAGTTCCGAAATAACTATAAACTATATAGGTACTTTATAATGTTTTGAGTCTAAAAAAAAACGCTATTTTTTCAACGTGCTTAAAAATATTCAGTTTTTGGAACAGAATATATGGTTTCCTTTATTAAATAAAGTAAAAAAAATATTATATTGTCTGATCAATATTATATGTACATTTTACAAATAAACTTATGAATTAAAAATGAGTATATTTATATTATCATAAAAAAGCATGATTTGAGGAAAATCAAATTAAATACTAAAATATTTTAGCAAAATGTAGATAATCATTAAATATTACAAAACAGTACTCAATAATGTTTTCAATAGTTAAATGAATATATTGAAAATTATATGGGATTGGATAGAAAAAGCAATCATATAACTTCACACTTAGTTGGCTGAAAATTTTATTTATATAATATTATTAAAAAAGGTGATTTGAGAGGGCGAGATTGGGCAGGTGGCATTTAAATACATATTTTCATTTTGGAAGACATTGTCGAATTTTGATAGTTTGTGGAGTTTTAAAACCCCAATTATTGTGGAACTACCAGCGGCAGGTACTGTTATTAAAATTATATAGAATTGGATAAAAAAGAAAAAAATATTTTGTTTTCAAATTTGGTCAAATCCATTTGTTGACAGACTGAGAAATTGAGATGTTTTCATTACTTTTTCCTCATTAGTTTGTATTTAAAAACCATTTTTTTTTAAATATGTTTTAAATTAAAGAATTACAGATAATGTGTAAAATTCAAAATAAATGTGAATAAAAAAGGTAACAAAAGTTCAATCCAAAATTGGCAGCTAAAAAAATAATTTTGGAATTGAACAGTTTGGAAAATTACCTCCTGATATACATAAATAAATTGTAAATAAAGCATATGTGATCCCTAAGCGAAGTATAAAATAACTTGAACAAAGCACAAAAAGGCAACAAAAATAATGTATCGTAAATATTATTGAATTTTTATTTTTTACAAATAGGCTTAAGAATAAGAAAAGCTTATTTGACATGGTACCTAGATGTATTGCGTAATTTCATGTTTCTCAAAAACTACCAGAATGAGCCATAGTCAACAAAACATGCATTATTTGTTTTATATTCGGAAAAGTATTTATACTGTCGCAACCAAAGAAATTAGCACACCTTCACAATTCCATTCATTTACGAATATTTCCTCGAAATCTTTACCGATTTCCATTTTTGTTTCTTCCGATTGAAAAGAAAACTAATAGCCATATTTTGAAAGACAAGCGAGATTTGAAAGCTTCATCAGTACTGAGCAGGGCTGTGGAGTCGGAGTCGGCGCGGTGTTTTGGCCGGAGTCGTACTCGGAGTCGGAAATTTTGAAAAGTTTGAACTTTTTATTTTTGCATTTAATATGTCAAATTTGGCTTTTGGCCGCATTGATAGGGTTGATATTTAATTGAATACACATAAATAGGAAAATTAGGGGAAAAAAGTGACGATATTAACCTTTTTAGTCGGAGTCGGAGTTGTGTTTTTGGTCAATGTCAGAGTCGGAGTCGTGGTTTTGGTAAACGCTGGAGTCGGAGTCGGACTTTTTTTTACCGACTCCGCAGCCCTGGTACTGAGCCAGACTTAGTCGCGTAAAAAATGAGTTCAAACAAACCCCTCCAGAGCACCAGTTTTACGAAATATTAAAAAAAAAAAATCCCCACAATACTTTCTACACAGTCTACTCTACGCCAAGTTTTGTTTTATCTATTTGGTAAGTTTTCTCCCGAAAACTGCTTCAAATTTGGACTTTAATCGCGATTACGTTTTTCCAAAATTCATTTTTTACGCGACTAGGTCTGGCTCAGTACTGTTGAAGCTTTCAAATCTCACTTGTCTTTCAAAATATGGCTATGAGTTTTCTTTACAATCGGAAGAAAAAAAATGGAAATCGGTAAGGATTTCGAGGAAATATTCGCAATTGAATGAAGTTGTGAAGGTGCGCTTATTTCTTTGGTTGCGACAGTACATATATGTATGTGTAATGATTCCATGAAATTCTATAAAAGTTTTCATGGAATTTTAATTGTGTGAATAACGACTAAAATTGCAACCACCAAATTAAATATGTATCGTTTGCATTATTGGATTTAAATTTTCTACAAAATAGGATTATGAATAGGAAAACCTTGATTTGACATGGTATCTAAATAAATTTATTGCGTAATTGCCTTTTTTTAAACTATTAGTGAAGAGTTGTTTTTAAAAATAGACGTGTAAATAAAGTAAAAAATATAGTAATGGTGAGCCATTGTTTTTAAAATTTGTGACATATTTAATATGTCGATGCTTGGTCATTCAGTCAGTTGCTCCCTTTCATCCTTTCGGTTGTGTTGCACAATTTGCACAGTTAAAGTTATTATTGTGATATTCATATTCATTGTTATTTTTTCACCATATTATTATGAAGTTTTACCAAGTAAATACCAATTCAATCTATCACCAAATTTAGTTACGTAATTTGGATGAATTAGCAAATGTTTTGATGTTGGTGAGTTTCAATGAATTGGATCAGTAATTGAATGGGTAAACTAAAATCTTCAGGCATTTAAAAAAATATGATACAGCTTAAATTAATTACCAGGTGAAAAAATACATTCCAATTTAGTATATGGGTTTTGTACGGAATTGGATTATTTGTATTGTTTGAATTCATAATTAATCATATAACGATAGTGAATTAGGAAGCTCGTGAAAAAATGGAAAACCATTCAGCGCTACTCTATTTATTTCCTGTATTTTTAATAATTTATGATTCAAGCCCCTTCATCCGCATTGCTCTGAAAAAAAAGTATGAAATAGAAAAAATAATTATTTCTGCTGCCGTGTGATTGCGTCCCAAAAAATATGTAATATTGTGGACAAATTATTTGATTTTTTTTACTGTTATCAAAATTGGCCTCGCGGCACACCTGGAAGCGTCTCGCGGCACACCAGTGTGCCGCGGCACAACGGTTGCGGAGCACTGCTATACATGATAAGCCAAGATTTTTGTTGAAACTGTTGGAATGACAGAAATGAAACTAAGTTTAAAATATTGTCTTAGCACGTATATCATGAAGAACGAATTGGTTCACCATAATTCTTTAATCTAACGAAACGCATTTCAATTTAGCTTAAAAGCGGCTTCAATTTAATAAGTATATAAACATCTATATTAACACTCTATTATCAAACTATATGCTAAGATGTGTAGGTAATAAATCAAAAAAGTACCTTTGGTTTAAAGTTACAAAAGTGTGTAATAATCTCACATTCTCAGGCAAAATGGCGATACTATATGTGGATCTATCAAGTGCTGCAATAATAATCAAAGGGTTAAATATGCTGCACATCTACATAAACATGGAAATTTTTCTTCTCCGAGTAAATCCTAATAACTTTTTTTGAGGAGAAGCTCTTGATTTCAAAAATTTATTGCATTTTAAGTTAAGAATTTCATTCGCAACTAGTATTTAGTCCACATCATAAATACTTTCTCAGAATTTATTGGCAAGATATGTATTAAAAATTAAAAAAAACAGTTTGGTACTTATTCCATTAATTTATTAAGATCAGAATTTGTAACAATTACAAAAAAAAATTTTTTTTTGGTTTTAATAATGTCATTCCACCAAGTATTTACAGTGAACACTTTAAAATTGTAGATATGTTGACAATTTAGTACGTTAAAATCTGTACTGCTTCTAATAATAAAAAAATTTCATTTAGCCGCCATTATACACTCAACACATTTTTTAACAAATTTTGAACCTGAATTACTCAAATATTAATTAGTTGTATTTTAGTATGCGCCAACGCGAGAATAGTGCGTGCAAGGTGGTTTCAAAACTTCTGCTTGACAAAATATCGTCCTTACCAAGCCAAAAAGGCTTTAGCAACATTTTGGTGATTTTGAGTAAAATGTTATTGTTGTTTCATAAAAAAATATGCACTTACTGCGAAAAGGATGTTCTTAAAAAAACTCCAATACATGGAAAATAGTGGTAATAAGTTGTTCTTATATTTTCGATGGATTCGTCGGTAACTTAGTGGAAAATGATTTTAATATAAAATTTACAATAACGTTGATTATTCCACGTATTGTGTTACTAATTGTGACACGTGTTTCGCTTCTTTCAGAGGCATCTTCGGACTTACAATCGCAAAGTTTGCTTAAGTAAGCTCACCACTGCCTACATTATTTCCAATCAAAGGGACCCAACCTTACGTGTTAGATTGCATCTAATTAGTTTTTTATTGTAATGCTAACGTCATTAGTAGTATAACTATTTGTTTGCCTTTTTCTGATTCTATAACCCCCTTGCTTCCCGTAGAAAGGAAAAATCCCAAACGACATTTTGCATTTTTATCATTTTAAAATATTAGAATCAATCTTGCTTTATTACTTAATCGAACTTTGCGATAGAAAGTTTGAAAAAGGCGAAACACGTGTCACAGGTAGTAACATAATACGTGGAATAATCAAAGTTATTGTATTTTTTTTTTAAGTTGTTAATTGACACAATTCACTCTTTTTGCTCTCTTGAAAAGCAGCGATTTTTCACTCACTAATGCCACCCTTTTGGCTTGAAAGGGTGCATATATAAAAATATATCTATTTGTTCTGGGAGTAGAAAAATGAGGTTGGACGAGTGTTTCCTGCCTGAGGGGTTAAAATGTGTAAATGCGTTACCTTATAAAATACCACTATAACATTATAATTCATTGAAATTATATTTCTTAACATTAGTTTAAGCTACACCAAGAAATCTATTGTACGAAATAAATAAAATAATTTTATATGGAAGCGGTGTACCCACTTGTCTTGTGTTGACTTATCATGTGTCCACTTGTCATGTATCAGGTTGTCTTATACCCAGTTTCACCCCAGGTCATCATCATTTTTACTAGTTTGACGTATTTTAAGATATCACTAGTACTTTTGCAAATAGTCACGTGCCGGCGATGATTGTTTTGACAGTAAAGAAATAGCTTGATAATGAACCTCAATTTTGTTGGGGATTTAAGCAATGTGAAATCACTAAGGCTGGGGTTCAAAAGTTTTGTGATAACATGTGCTGATAGACAGAGGAGGGAGGTTAAAAACAAAATTGTGAGGGTGGGTGTTGTATAATTCTTTGGTTCGAAGCCGACTTGAGAGTGGATCGATTGTTTGGGCACCGAGGAGTGCGAAATGTGTTCTTATGGTGGAGAGGGTTCAGAAGAAATTTTTGAGAATTCTCTATTTGAGGACATATGGGTACTACCCATGGCTTTATCCAACAGACTTTCTCTTAGGGATGCTCACTTTCAATAGTTTGAATGCTCGAAGAGAAATGTATTTGGCATTATATTTCTTTCGGCTTATCCGAGGCCAAAATGAGAATTCCACCATTCTTGAAAATGTTAAATTGAATGTTCCTGATAATTTTTTGAGGAATCGTGAGCATGAGTTGTTTGTTCTTCCAAGGGGTAGAACCAGTCTGCCAATGGGAATGCCTCTGGGAAGAGCTTTAACAATTTTAAACGGCATTGCTTCGGATGTCGACATATTTCATATTGACGTGAGTGAGTTCAGGCGAATACTATATTTTATGAATAAAAGTTGATTTTGTCAGAACTCACTCGGTTGACATCTTTGAAAATTTCTAATGTGATTTTATAAATTTTTTTCTCTCTGTTTTTATGATTACAATGTTTTCATCTTGTTTTTAATTAATTAATGATTAAAATTATGTATTTACATGTATGTATATATATAAATACATACACGTATTTATATTTGTCAAATACATGGCGCATTGGCATTAGCTGTAATGCCATGATTTGCTTTTTCTTAAATAAATAAATAAATAAATAAATAAATAAATAAATAAATAAATAAATAATATGATTGTGCTAAGAGGGGCAATGATTTCAATAATGTAAAGGATTTCTGCTGAAATATAGATATATTGAAATTAGAGCAGATAATGAATCAGTTAAAAGAGCCCAGGTCTTTAAAGAGTAGGCATTAAAAGCATATTCACTACATAATAACTACAACATATTAGATACTTGACAAGATTGTTGATTAATGTTCTTCATTTTCTTTTCCACAGTGTCAACAAAAAAGAACAAACCACAAATGAAAGCACTACAGAAATAGGTAAATAATTATTTCAATGTTTATTAGTTAGCTTATGACTACAATGGTAGTTGTCTGTATACTATCGTCAGAACTATGTTAACCTTTACCCGCCCAGCGGCTTCGTACGAGACCAGCGATCACGCCGCATTTCACTAACAGATTACACTAGTTTACAATAACATGAAACATATGAATATTAATAATGACTTCAATATAAATAATCACACCTTTATTATGGATTGTATGAAATCTGTGTGCCTAAAGCAGTAGGTTTATGTTGCGAGGTCGACTATTCATTAAGTTTTTGGCATCGTATTTTATTACCGGACCAAAATAAAACTTTTTTCTTCATCCGTATGTACATAAATATTTTTGTCCTTTGTTGTCCATTGTACAATAGACAAGGGAAATACCGATACTTTTCATCCTTTAAAATGAGAATGTTTTTTTAATTTTGTAATTTTTTTTTTTAATTTAGTAAATATTTTTGGAAATTTATGTAAAAAAAATACTGAAAATTTATTTAAAATTATATTTAATTTTTTTTTGAATAGGTATCTCTTTTATGTGTGTATATGTTGGTATTGGCATAAAATAATCCATTTTATTATACCCAAATACTTTTACTGGTCTTTGAGATCAGGGTCAACTCTCGTGCACTGGTGCACTGAACTCCCACTCATATACAAGCAATAATCAATTTCAAATTATTAAAAAATAGTTAATAATTAAAAGAAATTCAAAATTCCTTTCGTGTATGTCCCACGAAATGATCTTTCACACCTTACTTTGAAAAGATTCTAACTGCTCTTGACACTGTTTTGAGATATGAGCGTTTGGAGTTTTGATTTATTAAAATTCACGTATAACAATGAGCAAGTAAAATTATTTATTTTAACCATATTTTTTCACAACTCTTGCTGAGAAATAATGATCTTAACGATCTAATGATGGAAATAATGATCACAATCTTAGAACTTTGTCAAATAAATTTAGTAAAAAAAGTGTGTAGATGCAGTGCAACTCTGGAATTCAATTAAAGGTAATTCTAAAATTCATATATATGATAGAATGCGGTAAATACAAGCTTTTTTGCGTATTACATTCTATTTCACATTGTTTTATTTGTGGATCTGCTGGTAGTAAATTTACATCTACCGAGAATGATGCAACAAACGCAGTAAAAACCACGTGATGTTTTTTTAAATTCTTGAAATCCGTTTTCAAATTAATCTTTTAAGTTGAATATAAAAGAGGCGTATTTATCCGCTGCACAAATACTAATCAAGCATTATGGACATCTTTTGGTGTGCATGCAAATTTTCACTAAAATTTAAACTGAATTCATACGTATATAATAACATATTATGACATACACCTACACATTATGACAGTGAGTTCGTTTTCAAGTTGTTGCTTGTCAATACAAACTTATTTTGATGTTGCGATATTACAGTCTGATATTCGAAGAAATTTGTGATAAAAAGAGAATTCTTCGGAGCCATTACAATGCTATTCGAAACAATGTTTTGTTTGATTAACAATAGTATCGTCATTATACACGCCTGTCCGCCATGCTCTGGCAAAGCACAGAACCTTTCTAAACGATAAAAGATATATTAGGCAACCAGCAGGCAAGGCAGAGTTTTTTTTAGAGTACAGATAACTCCCCATATACAGTAGAACCTTGATTATCCAGACTGATTGGGGATGAAGGTAGTCCGGATAAGGACAAATCCGGATAATCGAAAAAACCATAATTGATACGAAAAGACAAGGATATTCAGTTTAAATCATTTTTATTTCTCTAGATTAATTAATACATAGATTATTAATACATTATTTTTTATTGAATAAATCAATTATTGATTTCTGCTTAAAGCTGGCTTTTCTTTTAAGACACATAAGTTGTCTTGAATAGCACTCTTCTTGACTCTCAAGTAGAGACTCCAATTCGATTATTGAGTACTCGATACTCGAGTATATTCGTCCATTTTTCAACGACTTGGTACTCGAGTATTTTTAATAATACTCGAGTAAATACTCGTTCCTAGCTTATGAACATATCTTTCCAAATTGTATTTACAAAAAATATAAATAATACTAGCTGACCCGGCGAGCTTCGTACCGCCTCAGAATCAATATATGTGTTAACGTATAAGCTGAATTAAATTTAGTTTTTTATTAAGTCAAAATCAATACTCAAAATGAATGCGTTGTTCCCAACCACCACCCGCCACGGCCGTACGTTCTGGTTTCAGCAGACGTGTCCCGTGGCGTAACAACGTGAAGCGTATCTGTTCAGTTTTGATCGCAGGAATTGTCCGAGAGCAGAAGCTCAAGTACTTGGAGGCTTGCACTTAAGTGTGCTGACTGTCTCTATCATTTAAGTTTAAAATATTAAAAATGCAAAACAGTGAATTGACTCTAGTTTCCGATCGCGAAGCGGGGGGACTATACGAATAGGTCCCTCTGTTGCCGTACGACGCCGCAAATTTGCTGAAGGCCGCGTAATTCAATTTACTAGCCACCAAGTCCGCATGTCCCGTTGGTCCGACAGAAGGTCTTACCACCTTGAGCAACGTTTCTCTTTCTCCCGACATTAATGGACAATCCCACAGTATGTGGTCAACATCCTGTATTTCGCCGCATTTGCATGTCGGCCCATCTACCCTCCGGCCATGCTGGAAGAGCTTGGCAGCGAAACCACCATGGCCAGATATGAGCTGGCTGGTCCAATGATTAACAAAAAGTCCTCTCGAGACTTCCATTCGCCACTTGACGGCAGGAAAAAATTTATAAGTTTGCCGCCCCTTTAGGGGAGGCGTCCCACCTGCCAGACCCGAAGCGCTTCCTCCACTGCATGGGCGCGAAAGGCGTCCAGGCGAAGGTGCCTGTCAATATTTGCAAGCCCCGGGGGGGGAGCCATCATCTGGTCTCCGATCATGGCAGAACTTCCCGCCATAAAATGGGTCACAGCGCCCCGAACCTGTATGTGCAAGTCCAACGGCAGGACGCCTGCCATTACCGGCAGGGCCTCGTTGCTAGTCGTGCGATATGCTTTTGTCATTGCGATAAGCGCCGTGCGTTGTCCGGTTATTAAGATTCTACGTATAAAGTTGAGCCGACATCTGTCAGACCACGCTCTAGCCGCGTAGCCTGCAATGCCCATAAAAATGGCGTCGTATGCTATCCTTAAGGCTCGTTTTTTCAAACCCCAGTCGCTCCCGGACAGGCGCCCGATCCAGAGGAAGGCCCGACTGGCCTTGCACACCGAGACTCGAGCGTGCCGGGAGAAACTCAATTTACTGTCTAATACAATCCCCAGATAGGTGACCATCTCGGCCGTCCTAACCGAGGTGGTGCCCATACGGATATTCGGCGGCCTAGCAAGGATGTTAAGTGAATTGCTCCCCTTGAGGAGGAGAGCCTCAGTTTTTTTTGGTGCAAATGTAAGCTTGTGTTCGGTACCCCAGGCAGCAATGATTTTAAGGGCCTGGTTGGCGGCTGTTTCAAGGCCCAAGCGGGAGTCCGCCTCTACCATAAGTACGGCGTCATCCGCATAGGCAATGAGGCCGCAACCCTGCGGAAGCAACAGTGACAGAAGGTCATCAAATAAGACGTTCCAGAGTAGGGGGCCCAGGACGGAGCCCTGAGGACACCCCATGCTGGTTTTACGCGTGATTACGGATTCTCCGGTGTCGTAGAGGACGACCTGGTTACTGAAATAGCTTCGAATGAGCTTAAAAAGGTCTTCCGGGACCTGTCTGAGCTTTAATTTGTATAAAATAAGAGACCAAGAAGCGTTGTCAAAGGCACCGGCGATGTCCAGGAAGACGCCCAGCACGTATTTGCGGGCTGTGCGCCGAACCGTGGACATAACGTGTTGTATTGCATCCTCCGTAGATTTGCCCGGTCGGAATCCAAACTGGACCCGAGATAAGGGGGAGACTCTATTCAGGTGGGTTTAAAGCCTGTTACATATAAGTTTTTCCAAGAGTTTGCCTAACGTAGGCAGAAGGGTGATAGGGCGATAAGCCTTGGGGTCCGTGGGGGGCCGACTGCCGGATTTCGGGATAACGACTAGCGCACCCGTCTTCCAGCAGTCGGGAAAGAGATGTTCTGTGAAGCAGTTGCGGATGACGTTCGTCATGTCGGCTCTAGCCAGAGCCCAGACTCGTTTGATGAGGATATTGTCTATTCGGTCAGGACCAGGGGCCTTGGCCAGTGGTAATCCAGCGATAATCTTTTCCAGTTCATCTTCAGTGGGCAGCGGTGATTTTGGCGTCTCGGGTGATTGTCTGGTAGATATTCGCGCCAGCTTCACTAGGTCCGTGTCAGTGGTGGGGTCATCGGCAGGTACAAGGGTGTCCAACAGGACCGATGCAGTTTCCAGCATTGAATTCGTAAACCCCCCGAGCTCGGGAGGTCTAGCGACGCCGCTGATGACCCGGCTCATCCCAGCGGAACGGGTCAGTTCAGTGTAGGGCGGGCCCCTTGGGTTTGAGCAGGGACGGCTCGTGTGAAGGAGCAAACGTGCATTAGTCCCCCAAGAATCGAGCTCATCAATTTCAAAATATATATACCAATTTGTTCATTCAAAATTCCAACGATGTATGGTTTCATAAAACGATCTTTCACGCATGCGACCTAAACACACAAATATTATATAAGTAGATTCCCCGAAATAAGCTGATTCCAGATGTTCCTCGATGGTGCATTTCTTGGAAATTCTCGAAATGTCCCATTTGGCATAAAAAAAGTAGGTAGAAAACATGACTTTATTTCACACGGCGAAGGCGTATGCAAAAAAAATCTTTTGAAATTTCGACTAACCCGGTGCATTAAGACCCAATGCACCAAAATGACTTGTGTAAAGAAATTGAGCGAAAACATATTTATTTGTATTCTGTCATTCACTATTGGCCCAAATTTTGGCAGATAAGGTCCTTTGACGAACGGAAAAATAAAGATATTTGCGGGTGATTTGTGAAGTGCGTTTGTGACAGTGCATTCTAACCTCATCTGTAGTTTCGACTTGATTCACGCAACACGCAACTATAACATTTTTATTATTATTTTTTCATACTTGTTTTCATTTCATAGACATCTTAATACAAACCCTATTAGCGTATATAATATGAATCTTTGTAAGTTTTTGTTATATGGAAAGGCTTTGTCTATATAAAACTGTTTAATAACTTTAAATACAATATCCTACTATATAATATTCTACAATATAATTTAACTTTATTATTATATATCTACTATATAATATTAACATATATTATAAATAAATATTAACATATATAATAAATTAATATAACAAGTATTATTAATATATGTATTATAGCATTGAATATTATTATATATATTTATTATTTATTAATAATACTAAATAATAATCAATAATGTTTCCTGCAAACTCAGTGTCCTATATCAAAGAAAATCGTCGAGATTTTTTTCTAAAGGCTAGAAATAAAGCAGGAGGACGGCCTTTGCCAGTTTTAAATATAGTTCAGAAGTGTACGGCCAAAACTAAAGTAGTCAATCGGTATTTTAATGTAGCGATTTATAAAAAAGCTCCATGGCTCTGTGGCTGTACTAGCCTTAATAGAGTTTTTGTTTTCCTTGCTTAATTTTCAAGGGCGAGTCGAATTGGTCAGAAAGTGGAATTAAAGATTTAGCACACCTGTCAACAAAATAAAAAAACATAGTAGCTCTGAAAAGCATATTTTAAACGAAATGCAACTTGCGGTTTTAGGATCGTTAGATATTCGATCTCAATTGGATTCTGGATATCGTTCGTCCATGAAACAATTTAATGAACGTGTAGACAAAAATCGTCATATTTTATCAAGATTAATTGACTGTATTAAATTTTTGTGGATTATTTGAGTTAGCTTTGAGGGGGAAATGATGAATCTGTGATTCAAATAATCCAGGTGTTTATCGAGGACTCATTGACTTTGTAAGTGAAATTGACAACGCAATGAAACAGCATCTAGAAAGTAATAGTGTTTTTAAGGGTACGTCCAAAACAATCCAAAATGATATTCTAGATTCAATTTTGGAGGTGTGTCGAAACGAAATTAAAAATGAAATTTCGCAGAGCAAATTTGTCGCTATACAAGCAGATGAAACCACCGATGTTGCTACTTCGCAACAACTTGTTTTAGTGATACGGTACGAATTGCGCGGGAATATACATGAGCGTTTCTGGAAATTTATGACGCCAAAAGATCACACCGCGATAGGTATTGCATCTGAGATTCTTAAAGAACTGGAATATCTCGACATTAAGCCATGCCAATTAATTGGGCAAAGCTATGATGGTGCAGCAGTGATGAGTGGGCGATTAGGTGGTGTACAGGCTTTGATAAAAGCTTCGTATCCATACGCATATTTCATTCATTGTTATGCGCATCAATTGAATTTGATAATGGAAAGAAGTGCTTCGGGTCACTACATGGTTCGTAATTTTTTGCTAATTTACGGTCATTCCCAATTTTTTCGAGATCAGCAAAGAGAGCTGACGTATTGAAAGATATAGTTCATAAAAGAATACCTTCGGCACCAACAACTAGGTGGAATTTTAATATTAGGACAGTCACAGTCGTGCACACTTATCGCGAGCAATTGAAAGAGTGCATGGAAAGCATCCTAGAAACCGTAAATTTAGACGCCGATACCATCAATCAAGCTGGAATGTTGTTACGATACCTCAACGAAGATAATTTTAATTATTGGCTAGATTTCTTTGCCAAAGTAATGCCAAACTGTGATATACTTTTCAAGCAACTTCAATCGAGGTCTAAAGACGTATCAGAGATAAATAATGACATCGAAAATTTTACGCGTTCAATTCAAAATATTCGGGAAAATAGCCTCGCAAATGTCGAACCTGCAAAAAACGTAGACCGAATGATTTGCCCCATTATGTCATATGCAATGAAGTATGCGATACTATTGTAAATCAAGCAAAAGATCGTTTCGCATATCATGGTCATTTGATGGCAGCTAAATTGTTTTTCAGCGAAAAATTCCCAATTTTATTTATTTATTTATTTATTTAAGAAAAAAGCAAATCATGGCATTACAGCTAATGCCAATGCATACATGTATTTGACAAATATAAATACGTGTATGTATTTATATATATACATACATGTAAATACATAATTTTAATCATTAATTAATTAAAAACAAGATGAAAACATTGTAATCATAAAAACAGAGAAAAAAAAATTTATAAAATCATTAGAAATTTTCAAAGATGTCAACCGAGTGAGGTTCGTCAACTTTTATTCATAAAATATAGTATTCGCCTGAACTCACTCACGTCAACAAATATGTCGACATCCGAAGCAATGCCGTTTAAAATTGTTAAAGCTCTTCCCAGAGCATTCCCATTGGCAGACTGGTTCTACCCGGAAGAACAAACAACTCATGCTCTTTTCGCATTCTCAGAAAATT